>OMLP01006418.1:3237-14201 GCA_900302685.1 Spondyliosoma cantharus | reverse complement strand
CCTTTAACTTCGAGGAGCTAAAAACGTTTCAGTTTAAAGTTCAGGCCACAGACTCTGGTGTTCCTCCGCTCAGCAGCAACGTGACTGTCAACGTTTTAATACTCGATGAAAATGACAATAATCCAACAATTCTCGCGCCATATTCTGAGCACGGCTCCGTTAACAGTGAGAGCATCCCCTATTCTGCTGAAGCGGGATACTTTGTGGCAAAGATCAGGGCTGTAGACGCAGACTCTGGATACAATGCGCTGCTGTCTTATCACCTGTCTGAGCCCAAAGGAAACAACCTTTCCGGATCGGAACCAGCACCGGAGAGATCAGGACTAAGAGGAGAATGAGTGACAATGACCTGAAAACTCACCCCTTGGTGGTGTTGGTTTCTGATAACGGAGAACCCTCCCTGTCAGCTACTGTGACTATTGATGTGGTAGTGGTTGAAAGCACAGCTGACATCCAGACTCAGTTCAGACATGTGCCCATAAAGGAGGAGAGCTTCTCTGATTTGAACCTGTATCTGCTGATCGCCATTGTGTCGGTGTCGGTCATCTTTCTGCTCAGTCTCATCAGTTTAATAGCTGTCAAATGCCACAGGACAGACGGCAATTTCAGCAGGTACGGAGCCCCAATGATCACCACCCACCCTGACGGGAGCTGGTCTTACTCCAAATCTACTCAGCAGTATGACGTGTGTTTCAGCTCAGACACGCTCAAGAGTGACGTAGTGGTTTTCCCCGCACCGTTCCCGCCTGTAGATGGGGAACTGATCAGTATTAACGGAGGAGACACTTTTACAAGAACTCAGACTTTACCCAACAAGGAAAAGGTGAGATGCAAACCCCCACAGCGAGCTTGTAAGATTTGTGTACACCGTCTCCTCTAGTATCGACATTCTCTGCTGAGCTGTGTCTCAAGTGTATCCTGCAGCCTACTTTTCCTTCCTCCTCTGCCTGCTTTTGGCGCTATCCATGGTACTGAAACTGCAGCGGCCTGTTCGAGCCTCTTTGTCACAATAGTGTGCTTGTTGTCTCTCAGGACCATCACACAGAGCACAGCACAAAACTGCTGGTGGTATACATTTCTCTATGTATTTAGAAAACCCTTTCTCTACACATTAAGACGTTATATCATAACTTTGTCTTGAAAATGGCATAGGGCCATAACGTGGAATCAAGCATCATGGCAGGTCCATGTCAACAACTCTTTATACTATAGATGGATTTTGCATATATTTATATCATAATGGACAACAAAGAACAGCTAAAATATGGCTGTAGGCTAATATATCTATGTATAGAGTGCTAAAACGTAGGGCTTTCTCTGACGCACTGACTTTGAACAAGATTTACAAAGAAGTCAGAAACGTTTGAAGCACCTTTTCTACAGTATTGACAGACTGATTCATGGAGATTGAGGAGTTCGACTAACTCACAGACATGTTTAAAGAAAGCAGGGTTATGTGTACAAGAAAGAAAGAAAGAAAGAAAGAAAGAAAGAAACTGGTGGATGCTGTTGGTGTACTGCACGCTGAACCTGCGTGGGGTCTGTATTACGAAATGTCAGTTAGCATAAGCTAGCCAACTAACTAACATTAAGCTCAGAGGAAGTGTTACATTGGGTATGATTACTCACTGTCAGAAGGCTTGGAAGGTGGCTATGAAGTAGTTGTAGCTTGGTTTGTCTCTGAATACAGAAGTTGTAGTTGGTCATCTTTAATCCAAAGCAGTGTGAATTGATTAAAATGGCTACCCAGTCACTGCAAAAACGTCCAGAAGCGTTAAAAACGTAAGCAACCACTCCCTCAGTGGATCATAACCCACTTTCCCGGCATTTTTTTGTTCCAAATAAATTACAGCGTCTCCATGACCTAGCTAAAGACATCACTTCCGTGTTGTCACAGCCTTCACACAGCATTAAAGTTTAAGCTTTTTTAACAAGGGATTTAGCAGCTAGCAAAGCAGCGACGAGCAAACAGACTCAACGTAACTAACGTTACGTATAAACGGTAGAAAACAAAAGTTTGGAGCACTTCATGATATTTGTGATACTTCATGATATTTATGACACATTAATTTTCCGGTTGTATGTTGAAAATGAACCCAACTCACAGGAGATAAGTGTAAGTTCTTGGCAACATGTCAGGCAAAGTGCAGAGAGCTGGCTTTCAGTCAGTGCGGAGATTTGCACGATATCTGTCAATCAACAAGCCAGAAATCAAAAATGGCGCGCTTCACTAGCTTCCGTTGCTATGATACCGCTGCAGTTGGCTCAGTGCTGCCGCGTGTGGCTCGACGTTGTAGTACAGTCACTCTGGTGACTGCTAACGTTAGCTTTCAGCTGTTGAGGACTCCAAATGATTTGCGTTGTCTTACACGATGGATATCACCGCAGTCCATCCGAGTGAGTCTTGATTCTCTCACTTTTTATCCACACTTTCATTTTATATTAGATCATCATGGTTTGGTCCGTTGAGATTAAGACTGCCTGTGAATAACATTTGGCTAATTGCTAACCCTGCTTCTTTCATGTGAAGGAGCTCCTGGCTGATTTAGAAAAACAAGATGTAAACAGAGCTAGGGACCTGCTTTTTAAAGAACCTGTTGTGACCTACATTCTTCCCATGCTTTGTGAAACCAGTTAGTAGCCTGGACTTGACATGTTTTGTGATGAGGAGCCATTATACCTGACAGCAGCTATGTTTCTTAGTGTTCCTACAGTTGTTTAGTTTACACATTTTGCCCATTGTCTGGTTGCTCTTGCAAATTGGTCTTTGTTCCAACTGTAGGCTTCATTAGCTGTTCAAAACTGAGTTGTCTCATTGATATAATCACAAGGCAAATTTGTCAGAAGAAAGATTTGTGGTCACTATTGCTTTCTCTCTTGCAGTAAGCTGATTTAGCTTTCCCTGCTATTTTGCTCATCTAAACAGGGGTTTTCTTCAGTTATTCAGGTTTATTAGTTCATAGCACAGGTTTAACTGGCTGTGGGAACCAAACTCAGGCTATTCATCACAGCAGTTATTTAAACTTGCCATCAAAGGAAAAACACAGTTCAAGTGTCCTAAGCTGTGGCAGTGAGCAAAGCATGCACAGTACCATGATGCTGATTCCGAAGCAGCTGAATGGAATTTACACCTTTTGTATTTCACACTGTTCATGTCAAATATTCTTCACAGAAGACTGATGAAGGTGTAATTTGTCCCTCCTTGTCAGGTACAACAGGAAAGTGATGGAGATGTCAATCAAGCACAATTTGTACGTGCCCAAACACTGTCTCCAGAGAAGGTCTAATTAAGCAAAAATAAGTGAAAACACCTGCGAGTGTGTGTATAGACCATGGGTGTGTAGGGCCTTTATGTCTCTCAGGCTTGGAGAGTCGGTCTTAAAAGACATAATATATGTTTTTCTTTGATATTTCCCTGCTCGTATTTGCTCTACTCTTGCGGTGTGTTTCTCCTGAGATATTTCCATCGCCTCCTCTCGAGTCGCACATCGTTCCTCGTGTTGTTTGACGTTAGAGCTTTTAATTCTCTCCTGTTTGTACTCTGCATTGTACCCGGGTCAGCACAATTATATATTAATTCAGTATAGTTTTGTAATGCATTTGCCTTTCTTATTTTATCATCAAATCATGACCCAACGCTCTCTTGCCTTAATACTGCAGCTGGTAGGATCTGCACTCCAAGACTCCAGTGTATTGTGAAACACATCTACTTTTATGGGGTAGTGTGTGATGGTGTATTTCTAAAAATAGATCAACACCCTGAGAAAAGAGTCGCTTATTGCCAAGCTATCTTTTTCACTTTGAATATGAAAGAATACTGAGCCTGGGGAATTATTTGTCCTCATTTGTTGTTTACTCTCTGCCCTAAAAATACAACAGATTTTCATGTACACTTATGTTATTTATTTAAATAACATGCTCGCATCATCCTGCACATCGTGTATTGAGCAATTAGATACTCGTTGTACTTGTTTCCTCCTTATTTTATCTCATCCATGTTTGCTTCGTGTCTCATTTCCTCTGCTTGATATTCTTCATTTCACGCCTGGTCCTTCTTTCCCTTCCTCCTCCTCCTCCTCCTCCTCCACCATGCTGTCAGACCTCTCCTCTCTCCTCTCTCCCCTCCCCCTCTCCTTCAATATCACTCCCTGTAGAAAAGGGGAGCAGCTGAGAGAAACTAACAGGGAATTAACGTTCATCTCTGCAAACATGCGTGCTTACCAGCGTCTGGGCACTGTAAACACGATCTAATATGTTGTCATTAACATCTGTGGCGTGTGAGAAGTGTCGATGCGGCCACGATCCGCTCACGTCAAGTAGGACGAGTGGCGCCTCGTGTATTCTGCTCGGATTGAATTTGCCGGGTTAAATCGAGCTTATGTACGTTCGTGTGGCCTTTATATGTCGTAAATAGCGTTAGTGTTGCTCTTAGCTGGTGGGATGTGCATGGATCTGCCCGGTGAAGCCCGCTGTAGTGCACTGTGTTGCTTGTGTGCATCTGTGATGCTTTGAGTCACTCAGACGATGTGACCTCATTTCAGGGAGTGGTACAGCACAAACAAGCGTGGCCAGATCTGTCACAACTGCGTTCGTGCGATCAGTTCAGTGTGAAGGGAGACTGGAACCAGGGCTTTTCTGCGCTCTCGAACAGACTTCGGTGCTTTATACAGAGCGTGTGTGGCGCTCTTAAGTGGGTCAGCGTGCGATTTAAAGATGGCAGCGCGCTGTACATGCGCCATCTGAATGGAGAACCTGTGTTTGGTAGCCCGCCTCGCTCTCTGCTGCATTCGCAAAGGCTCTACATATACAGAGGCTCCTTTCCTGAAACAATGCCCGGAGCTGTCTCTGCGTAAAAGTGGTTCAGTATGTGTTCTGTATGCTGCAGCCCTCTGTGAGTGCGAGCGAGGGGGAAGGGGGGAGGGGCAGGTAATTTTCCGCTTCTCGCTGCAGCAGAAGCAGCAGCAGGGAGCTTCAGTACCGATCGAGGTATCAGCTCCGCTCGGCTCAAGCTCTCCCTCCTTGCTCTGCTCTGCGGCTGGGCGGGGGCTGACAACACCTAGTGTCAATCACAGCCAAACCGGTTGGGCGGGGCAAAGAATCAGGGCGGATGAGGAGGAAAGGGTTTTATTTTATTTTTTTAAGTCCATGCTGCCATCAGAACATCGTGTCTCTGTGTCAGTGTGTTATTGTCACAGCATAGTTTGTTGCATGGCAAGTGTGTCAGTTTGCATATAGCACAACTTGCCTGCTGTTGGTGTTTTATATAAAATCATGATGATAATAATAATTATATGCACGTATTGAGGGAGCTGAAGCTTTGTGGCAGTATGCATACGTGATGACGTGGGGGTTTAGAGTGTGTATTCGATAAAAGCTTCTAACTCTGCATCCCCAGTGTTGCGAAATGCATTAAATTATTGATTCTACAGTGCATTATCCTGGTTGTGGGAGAAAGCAAAGTGGTTCACAGCTCATGGATTGCAGTGCCACAGTAGAGCCAAGTCATTTTGGTGGATTAGGCAGATGGGTTCAACAGACGGACCAAAGAGAACCATGACGTAGAAATGTCCTTACCTAACCAGTTTTAATACAAGGTGACAGAATGGCAGGGTGGTGAATAAAGAACTAAAGAAAATATATTTCTTCTTCCTTATCTATCTGCCTGTCTGTCACACACACACGTCTTATGTAGCACTTCCTGTTTTTCTCCTTCACAAGGGTGTGTCCTTTGTGAGAGTGAGGTTAGCGCTGCTATCTGTCGTTACCATGGTGACTGTTCTGAGCTGTAATGAAATGATGAACTAGTCTGTTTCCAGGGAGCCGCGAGTACGTACCCGCCCCCCACCCAGACATCAGTCCCAGCATGTGTTGCTTAGAGGCAAGCAGGAAGGAAACAGGGTGGACACAATGGGAGGCAGGGGAGATGGAGAGGGAGACAAAGAGAACGATGCTAAATGAAGGCGAGCAGCATCTCAAGCAGAAATGCCAAGTCAGACGGAGGCTAATGGAAGTGAGCAAGTGAGGGAAAGTGTGCGAGATTTGTAGGAATATCATTTCTAAAAAAAAAAAAAAAAGGGAGAGGGTTTTAGTGGAAGTCACAAATACAGCAGCACAGACTCGAGTCTTGAGCATGAGATAGTGAGAAAACCAGAGCTTCGCAGGATGAGATGGACAAAAAAACACATTAAATACATGCCCTGCAGCTGAGTGAGAACATCACAGGCTTACAATTGGTCACAGATAAAAGGGAAGAACTTATCAGCACCCCTCCCCTTCTCCCCCACTTCCACCAAAACTGTCCTCCATCCATGCTCCTTCTTAGTGGCATCGGGATGTTGTTGCTCTCATTAGATTAGCTTTGTCATGCTCAGAACCACGGGTTCCATCCTCTCCCATCCGGTGAGGATACAAAGCCAGGGCATCCTAAGAGGGAAGTATCCAAAGCCTGCCTGTGTTTCGTGATAGCTTTGTTCAATGCCACAACAAGAATCTGTTTGATTTATGCATAGGCTGAACCAGGGCAACCAAGGAGCTGTTTAACCCTTGCAGGGCCCCAGAGGGAGGGATTTTTCTGCTGCTTTTAGTTCTCACATGCCCTTTTATTTTTGAAAGCAAGGTACACAAGGGATCAGCCCAAACAAACATACCCAGAGAATGGCTCCTCCACCCGCTTACGGTGTCCACCTGAGTAAAAGGATTGTGGGTACCGTGGGAGTTTTGTTTCGGAGATTTAAAACATGGGAAAGTTCTTGTGCAAAGAGAAAAGTATGATGAAAGGAAGGTATGAGAAACAGCTTTGTCACAGGCTTATAAACCTATTTACTATTTAACACCAGTCACCAGTCTGTCTTTGCTGATGCAGTTCAGCAGCGTGTATTTTGAATCATTTCCCGTTTCATTTGAAAGAAAACAGAGAGCAGGTTGTGTTATTTTGTCTGTTACAGAGAGTTGATTCCATGTTTGATGAGGTGGAACAATAACCTTAGAAACTAAATCCTTGAGTTCAGTTGGCTTTGTTCTTTGTATCCAGCATTTTGCACTAGAATCCATGTTTAAGTGTGCGTGTGAAGTGTATTTGATATTCATCTTTAATTCTAGTTACTGCTTTGATAAATACTCATATTGCCCTTGCAGTGATGTAGGTTCTGCCATCAGTATTCTTTAAGCTGCCCTTTCTCGTCTCACCTCTGGAGGGTGCCTTGCCTTATATCTCACTTTATCCATTGCGGTCACTGTATTGGCAGTGAGAGAGAAAATGACTGCCACTGCAGTCTGACGTCTGTGCCCTCCTTCCCTCTCTCTCTCTCTCTCTCTCTATCTCTCTTTTTTTCTCTTTCTCTTATCCCCCTTCTCTCTATCTCTCCCTCTCAAACGCGCGCGCACGCACACACACACACACACACACACACACACTCATAGCTGGGATTATGTTTTAGTGCTTTGGCTTAATGAGAAAGCCTCTGTGGCTGGGCAGTGGGGTGACGATCACGTGTCCAACCCTTGTACTACCGATTTGATCCAACAGAGGGACCAATTTCACTGTCTCTCCCACCTCTGCCTCCTCTTGCTCAGCCTGCTTCTCCCACACTTACAGTAGGTCTCAATATGCAGTGCTATTGCCTTTGACTTGTAACCTTTCTTTTTTTGCTTACTGAGGCATAACTAGTGTACAGTGATCGTGAGCTATGCTGAAGATGCTGTTTTGTTGTCATACATATTTCATCATTTGTTTCAGCAGAAGTTACAGTACAACATGAACAGACCCTAATGACGCATTCGATGAATTGTTAATATGATTTGCTCATGATTGCTGAAATATTTCCTCATTCCCTCAAGAACTGTTATTTTGGTTGTAAACATCTCATGACCACACCCTCCAAGCCTTGATTTTTAAAATACTTTATTTTATTTAGGCATCTGTTTAGGATGCTGTTTCTGTCACATCTAAGAAAAGGGCTGTTTTGTCAGTATCTTTTTTTTCTAATGGAAAATGCAAAACTGCAGGAACATTTCCTGACACCACAGACGCTGCTGACACCCACACAATAGCCTGCAGACATTTCATCCACTTTACTTCTCACCTTCTCTTTACTAGCATTAAGAAAAATGAGAATAGTATCCATAAATCAATGCACGAAGTGGCACTCTACCAAAGCTTTGTGATAAGAGGTTTTGACTGGAAAACATGATTTGAAAACTGTGGATCAACAGTATTAAATTAGGGACGTAATCATATCTCTCTCTCTAAATGCTTTAAAGTAATGCCCATAATGAACCTGTGAACCAGTAGGTGTAGTCAGTATAACCTTTAAGAGCCTGCGTGCTCCTGTTCCCTGCAGTCAGTGCATCTGTTTCTCAGAGCTGTTGATGGCTGTTCCCAGCAATTTAAGAGTGAGAAGTAAAAAGAGGTCAAAATATGTTCTGACATTCATTCAGACAAAGGTCTGTCCTCAGATAGTGTGTTTGTAGTTGTGCATTACACTGTGTGAGAGACGGTATGCCTACAGGCTCAAATGCCCTTTAAGTTTGCATGACTGCCTTTGTTTGTATATGTGTTGACTGAGAGAGTGATGTAAGCAGTCCCGCTTCATGATAGCCCAGCCGTGGCCCTGTCTTCTGTGAATCTCCGCTGTCATCTGAGTCATTTCAATGGGGGGATTCCAGATAGCAGACTCTGAGGGGAAGTAATATGAATGGCTTTTAGAGTGGCCGCTTACAGTATTAATGAGGTTGAGTCTTAGTGTAGAGAATGTTATTAATATGGTGGCCACCTTGCATAATTGATGGGATGGGGGGGGTGTTAATATTCTGACAGAAAGAATGAACAAAGAGGGAGTTTGAATTTTTTAAATCTGAATTAGGTCTCTTCCCCAAATCTATCACAGGCCTTTCTCTATTTTTTTGTCTGTCAGTCTCCAAAAGGAATGATCTCTTGTGTTTGCACTTAAGACCCCGGCCAGCCCTCGGTTGTAGCAGCGGATGTCTGTCAGGGGCGCAGCTGGAGACTCTCCAGGGTGGAGAAAGGAGGCGAGAGACATTTGGGGAAAGTGTGAATGTGGAGGGATTGGAAGGGGGTTAAAAAATATATCAAGATTAGGTAAATTAAGTGATGAAATAATGATGGAAGTTATGTTTCTTGTTTTTTTGTTTTTTTTTAAGACAAGATAGCCTTCAGTAAAAAAAAAATAATAAACTCAAATTAGCCAATTAGCGCCTTGAAATGAGTGTTGGCTGATGCGTAACAGGCGTCTGTCTGCAGGTGGAATAACGTTGATAACTTTATCTGCAGCACCCTTGAGTGAAAAAAATGAAATAATCCACAGCTCAGCGGCGTGCAATTAACGCAGAAACAGATGGGCGGATTTGAAACAGGTATGAGAGGACTAACACATCAAACACACCGGAGAAAGGAGGGGAGAGGGGAGGAGAGGGGAGGAGAGGGGAGGGGGAGACTGGCACGCAGACAGGTGCAAAGGTCAGGTGTAAATCCGGCACTGTGTTTGTTGTTGACGAGATAAACGGCGCCTGTTTTCATTTTTGTGGCATTGCCAAACACGGAGGTCCGCTCGCCCCGCCGGGGAAAGCTGCTAAATGTCACGGTTAGCCGGGGCAGAGCGCACATGCAGACCATCAGAGACTGTGAGCCCCGGTTGAAAGGAACTGTTATCACCTCTGCTCAGTGGGATATTAATGATGGAGAGAAATACATGACAAATCCCATTAAAGATTTTAAGAACCACTAAATATAGGCAAATATCTATATGACGTAATTCGGAAACACAGTAGGCCTAACTGCAGAACGCACACTTTGTTAACTTGACGCAGAATCCGTAGAAAGGCCATTTGGCCACGTCTCCAGCTCCACATTTCGCCGCCTCCTCCTCGCCACCTTGGAGTGCGAAGAGTCGCTCTCTATCCACCCATCATCCACTAGCAGCATCCGAGTGACTCACTGTCCTTTCCCCGCGTCTCCCGAGATGCCAGGCGCTGTCATCGCCGTGGGCGGACCGGGCGTGGGTGAGAGTGGCAGCGAACCAGGAGAGGGGGGAAAAAAAAAACAGATCATGTGGGCGGCGGACGCTCATGTTGGCCCAGTGGCCCGGGCGAAGCGAGAGGGCACGAGGTCTCGCGAGGCCACGTGTTTTCACAGCATACTATTTGTTTAGAGGGAGGCGAGGTTTTATTGTCGGCAGTCGAGCGGATGCATCGTTGTTGTATTTATAATCTTGGTAACTTAGCAACACTGTTTTCTGCAGGCGCGTCTTTACTGCGCAGATAACACTGAATAGTGTCAGATTTCCGTCTATCTCTGTCGTGCTGACTGAAACAGGGTTAAGGTCTCATCCAATTAATTTGAATCAACTTTAAATCTGAATGTAATTGAGGAACGTGGTTCTGAGGCCGGAGTAATTAGAGAGCAGCCAGCTGCTACAATGCGCATGCGCCGTTTAGACCTCTCTGCAGGCTACAGCGTCAAAACAGTGGAGTCTCATAATGTGTGTCTTGTCTTGCCACCTGAAACAGGACTGGTGAGATCTGGCAGCTGTAGGCTAATTTGTATATATCGATTTAATGTGTATTATACAGGGCACCGTGTATAGATGTCCTTCCAAGATGTCGTTCAGCTCCGTGTCGTGGTTACTTTAATTATCCGTGCCTGCATAACCATGAGAGGCCAGTGTTGTATTTTTGCCAGATGCAGAAAGGGGTCACATCTGGAGCATCTTGTCTGTGACCCGGTTGGCCTCGTCACCAGAGAACATGCCACATGATCACCGACGGCTGTGTGTTTTACGAGGGGGGGGGGTGAACCTGTGACGCGAAGGGGCTCTGCAGCACCCACCGCGTCCAATAGCGGTGTGAGCGCAGAGCACTGTCACCTGTCACTGTGGGGGGAAAGGTGATGGGAAGGAACAGAAAAATGTGTGTTTGTGTCCCCCGTGTCCCAGCGCTTTAACTCGTGG
>OMLP01006413.1:4055-14316 GCA_900302685.1 Spondyliosoma cantharus | reverse complement strand
TATTTTTTTTTTTTTTTTTTTAAAAAGACCCCATCTTTTTCCAAGGCGGTGCTCGCAGAGCCGTGTGTTTAAAAGCCAGGCGTCAAAAATGAGTCAGGATGTGATGGGGTGCTGCCCTGCTATCGCTAGCTAGGCGGACAAATTCCTTCAACCAGCTCGCTGCTTCAATCACTGCGGGTTGACACAACATTAGCCGAGGCGTTGTTTGGTTGAGCTAGCGGGCTTAGCAACGGCTGCTTCTTCGTAGCCGTTACGTGTAATTTAGCCACCAACGGCTAATGTAGTTACTTAGTAAACGGGCGCAGTGCTGCGGCGTGGATAAAGTGCAATAAGGGGTTATCACACTAATGTTAGCTCACTAGCGAGGACTACTACTTTTTTTTTTTCCTCCTTCTTCTTCTTCCACTAAGCGTTCAACTAGCTAGGTAAGCGTTGGAGAGACTGCACAGATATAAACGGGTTTTTGGATGTCGCGACACTGCAGTTGTGAACCACTTTTTTTTTTTTTTTTTTTGACGGATTGTGAAGATTGAATTGGACCAACGGTCACAGACGAGAATTGAGAGTTGGACCACCGAGTGACGAGAGAGGGCGTTAATGTTATAAAGCAGGTATTAAAGAGGCTAATCTGTTGCCGTCACAGTCAATTTTTTTTTCCTTTTTTTTTATTTTTTTTTTTAACATTAGCCGTATTAAGGCAGAGCATCTCGGGGAGGCCCCACCGTCTCCTGACTCCCCTCCCCTGTCCGAATCTCCCGTGATTTGCCGAGAACACCCGGGTGAAGTCGCAGTCGCTCTCGGCTGGGGGGACAACTTGACAGCGAGGCCCCTAGCCTAGTCTCCCCTCCCCCAGTCCCGTCCATCCCCATCCGCCCGACAGACCCACCTCCTCGCCCGAGATCGAGGGAAGGCGAGCGCCGGGGATTCGGGATAAGCTAAGTGTTGCCGGGTCCCGTCTAAGCTGGGCTGCCAAAACCAGAGGGGATGACTCTGGAGTCCATGATGGCTTGCTGCCTGAGCGAAGAGGCGAAGGAGTCGAAACGAATCAATGCAGAAATTGACAAACAACTCCGCCGAGACAAGCGAGACTCCAGGAGAGAGCTGAAATTACTTCTCCTCGGTATGTGGCATGCTTATTCTCACGTATATCGCTGTTGTCATGTCTTGCGTCGTTACATGGAAGAAAACTAACCTCCTTGGGCCTTCTTGGCAGTGCTAGCAAATATGCTACTAGTTAAGGGTTGCTAGCTTGGACGCCTGGTTGCAGTATGAGTAAACGTTATGGCGTGAAATCCGAAATGCGTGGCTCGTCTTTGAGCCTTGCTGGGGTTAAAACGGGTTAGCCGGCCCCGTCCAGGTGCACATCTGCAGGAACCAGCGAGGATGTGTCTCTTTTATTCCGACATTTGCATTGGGGTGTGCAAGACCTACAGCCCATTTGGGCATCGGGAGCTACTAAAGATGTCACCGTTTGCAGGCTGACCACATGCTTGTCAGTGGGCCAGTTTGACATTATTGACGAGCCCCTCAAGCTGATCAATTGGTCAGCTTCACTGTGTGTTTTTTGTTGTTTTTTCTTTGGTTGGAAGGTGAAGATGGTCACTTGATAATGGGAGAAGCAGCAGCAGCAGCAGCTTTGTGCTGCTCTCCACTGTTGCTTTCACCAGGTTGCATAACACTTGTACAACTGGATGAGGCTTCAGGTGCCTCAGCTGAAAAACCTTCGCTTGCTTGTCCATTCATTAATTGCTCAATCCCTGTTATTTTATTAGTGTGCACACAGTGTCACACATCTACCCTTCCAGAGGGCAAGGATACTGAGGGATTTGCCCCCTCATCCTGTAGTCTAGCTGAGTAGGTTAGCTATTTTTATAGCTGGTGTGTGGGCAGGTGGGAGCTGCTGTTGAATAAGTTGCTCTGTGCTGCATTGATTCATAGTTCTGTGGACACCAAAAGGAACAATAGGCTCTGCTTTTATTGCAAATGTGCAGCATGTATTTTGTGTGTGCACGATCAGTTTAAAAACAACACCACAACTCCTTGGAAAGGGAAAAGAGAAAAAAAAAAAAAAACCCTCAGCAGGTGGCCATTTTTAGGACAATTAGAATTATCTAGGTTGCATGCTTAGTTTAAAAAAACGTTTGCTCTCATTTCTCCCCCAACCTAAAGCAGCCCTGGTTATTTGACATGTGTGTCTCCTTTTCATTTCCCCGCTGAATACCTCAGCTCGGAGAAGTAGGCCACACTAGCGCCATACCGTTGATGGGACATTTTCTATTCCGTGTCATACGTTTAAAATCCCCGGGGCACTCTATTGTACCTGGTGGCCAAGGTGAGCGGGTTAAAAGGGGTGTTTTTGTTTTTTGTGTCGCAGTTTTTAAACGGTTTGCTCCTGTGCTGCGATTTCTCTTGCCAGATTGATCAATGAAGGGTTGGGTTGATTTCAGGATTCTGGTGTTTTTTTTTAATTTTTCCATCACATCCCTGATTTTGACAGCAGACATGGGGGAGGGGACACCTATCAAAAATGACAAAGTGTGAATGGCCGACAGCAAGCAAGAACCCTAATCACTCGTGGTGTAAGTGGCCCATCCTGTGTGAGTTAAGGCTGTCAGTGGACGCCTGGATAAGGACGTGTAAGGCAGGATTAGTGCAGGTCTTAATAGGCTTGGTTAAACACATCCGCTGCTCAGACTTTGAGATGTCACTGACTCCTATTATCCCCTGGCATTATTCTCAGACCCACGGCCCTCGGTGAGCCGACTGCCTCTCCACACCTCACTGAAGGAGGAAGGCAACCTCTGTCTATGAACATTTGACCGCCACCCTCCATCGAGTGCACATTTTAAAGGAGAGGGGAAGCGATACTGGGCTGCGTTTTGAGTACTGGACGTTTATCCATCTCAGTTGAATGTTGTGGGAGTTGTTCTGTCACTAGCGACCCTGCAGTTCGGTGCCTGTATAGGAGATGCAAAAGCTCCTAACAAATATCCTCAGTTTTAGTTGCACATTATCTCTTACTGCACACTGCTGCGGCTTTAGTGATAGAATATTTTTACCATGGTGGCATGCAATTTCTTTTTAAGGTATGACAATTCAGATCACATCTGATGCCGTGTGTGTCTGTATTTCTTGGGCAGCAAGCGATGTAGGGAAGAGCAGATTAACCGTTCAGTTCATCAAAATGATTCAGCAAGAACTAAAGAACACTTTAATCGCTTGAAAGATGGCCCTCGGGCTGATGGGCTGTCCATGCAGCAGAAAGACGCAAAACATTTTTTAGATTGGTGCTACATGCCCAAAGAAAACATAGAAAAAGGGCTGTGGTATTCCTTTCTGCTGAATAGGTAGAAAACCTGCAACAACCAGAATGCACTGCACCACAAACCAAGTACTGCCGAGTTGGGCAGTCCTTGGTTTTGGCTCGTCATCCATCTTTTTTGAAACAGGAAACAGTCAGGCAACCAGCTGGTAACACACAATAATATATTCCAGATAACCGGTTCACTAAAATGTGTTTTTGAGAACATTTTAGGCAACAATAGACGGTGACCAGGATGCTGGTTCACATTTGATCAGCACTAACTTGTTTTGACAGTTTGATCTGGAGTTCGGTGAGATGCCCCTCATTTGATCCAAGAAGGAGAGAGAGGGAGGACCTGTTCCCTCGATCCAAACTATAGTACAATCTGTAGCTGATAAAGCAGTCTCTAAAATCCTCCAGATGATGCATTTTATGTAATTTAGGGGATCCAAAAAAAAAGAGTAGGAGGCTCTGGGTGCAGGCAAAATGGAGAGAAGTTCAGTTGTGTATATATATATATATATATATATATACTGCAAACATTGTGGTTATACAAAGCTGGTAAAAAATTGCAAGTCACTTACCAAGCAAAAATGGTATCAGCTCCTAGTCCCAAATTGTGCTAGTTTTATACAAGTTTAAATTGATTTAGCATGCATTAAGTTGTAAACAGAAAATGCTTGAAAAAATACTTTTCTAAAGCCTAACATGACATCTTAAAATTGCTTCTAATGCCCATCCCTGAGGCCAACATGCAGAAGTAGTCTGTTTATAGTGTTATTAAACAGAGAAAGGAGCCAAATCTCACATTTAGGAAGCTGGAACCAGAATGCGTTTGGCATTTCTGCTTGAAAAATCACTTAAATGATTAATCTGCTAAATGTTTGATCTCTAGATGGATATTGACGCTACTGCCATGTAGCATTTCCTGAAACAAAGTGTTTTTCTCACACTAGTTCAGGTTCTCTCTCTCTCGCTCTCGCTCTCGCTCTCTCTCTCCCTCTCTCCCTCTCTCCCTCTCTCCCTCTCTCTCCCTGGCAGAGTTTAGGATATAGCCAGGGTGCCTTGCCAAAACAGCTATGTCTCGACAACAGTTATGAGGTTTGGTCACATTTGCCAGACGCAGGCATGAATCTTAAGAGTGTGATGAGGGAGAATGTTATGGTTAGTTTTGTAGGTAGGAAGTTGCAACAATCTTCAAGCTTTAGCCACATTGTCAGAAAATAACAACTCTGCCAGGGCTGCAGCAATGCCCACAGTCTGGCTGCCTGTCACTGAGGGCCATATCAGGCCATACCGCCAGCTTCCTGCTCCACAGACCAGTGGTTTGCCTCTACTTGGTCAAAACACAGTGGGCCAGGAGCTGTGGCCCCTGCTGCATTGGGTAAATGAACTGCTGGAGCGAGCGAACGGTCAGTAAAGTGAGATGGAAGGGCAAACGCTTTAGGGTTTTCACAAAGTGCTGACTGAGGTGAGCTGTGAGCTCCAGGTCAAAGTGTCAGTGTACAAGTTTGTGTTCTTTTTTTTTTTATAAAAAAGTGTATTTGATGTGAAATACAAAAATGCCGTCTAGACGGCATTTTTGGTCATCGATGTTTAAGAAAGTGCTTTAAAAAGGGGCAAAACTTGGATCAAAAGCCCAAAGTGTTGTGGATGGCTCGGTTGTACACAATCCCAGGCAGAGGTCTAATGTATAATCGTTTGCCAAGTCCTCATTGATTGAATTGTTCTTGCTGATCCTCCCCGTCTCAGCAGTACGTCTTGTTAGCAGGTTAAGACATCCTTTAGAGGAGCAGTTTGATTGAACCAGGAAGAGGATCAGGGGTTAGGCTCAGATGTTTATTGCTGACCTTCCTTCTCTTGCCAAGCCGTCTTATTTTGATCATATATGGCAATAGGGATCTTCTAGCTCTACTCCTCAGCAGTTGTGTGTGTGTGTGTGTATGTGTGTGTGTGAGCACAGTACTTTTAATGCCAGTGAATGTGGAGCTATGCGGACGGTCAGTTATTACTTAAATCCTCTTTATCATGGTTGGATCTAATGCTTTTTTAATATGGAAATCGTTATGAGACAGGCTGCCGTCACGTGCAAGAGTTCAGAAAATCTGATAAGAATTTTGGTCTCTGTTGATAAAGAGCTACATGTGAAATTAGCATTTTTGATAAAGATTTGTTGAATAAGGCTATTAAGGAGTTGTGACTAAGGCATGCACTGGGTGATTTTCACAGTCGAACAATAAACCTCTCTGGTGGACGAACTATGTAGTGATTCCAATTTTTCACACGCATGTCTTCGGCGTGTCTTAATGACAGACATGCATGTGTCTTTCCAATCTCTAGTACACTTAGCCGTCGTCTGTTCTCAGTGTAGCTGAAAAAAATACCAGAATGTTGTTGAATAACAGCACCGATATTGTTAACATCGCTCCAAAGACGCACTTGGATAGCCATATTGTCGTTCTGAGCACATGTGGTTGTAAATGCAGTCGCATCATTGCTGTGAATACAAATGTTTTGCTAACAGTCATTCACCAAGATGCTTCTATGACTGGAGATTTTATATGAACATTTGTAAATTCCCTCTGGTAAAAATGATAGATTTGCTCCCGTTACATGCAGGAGTGCAGTCACAGTGAAGGAACTAATAAATCTACGACTGCAAAAAAAACATGCACTGGTAGAGGCCAAATTGTCTTCTTTTTTTCTTAGCGTAATGGAGTCATTGAGCCTTTGTTAGAGTAGTGACAGATGGTGGTTGGCATGCAGTTCATGGATAGCACCTTGAAATTAATTTTATTGATCTAATGTTCTGTTGCACTTAAAGTGAACTTATTGGAAAATAAATTTGCGCTGACAGTTTTTGGTTTTGTGGTAGTCTCTCCTTAGCCAGACCTGTTATGTGACTGTGACTGCGCCCATTATTATTTGGCTATGGGGAGAAGAGCTTGTGGCTTGTTTGTAAATCCTTGCAAGAGAAAAGGAAACAGCTGCTAGCTTGTTCACGTTCGCACAGTTAGCAGCAAGGTTATCGTTGGGTTAACTTGCTGCTTTCAGCATGTAAGCTCTGAGGTTGTTGGTTTTGTTGTGTCCCGTAGAGGTAAGGATTTTGAAAATTGACCAACCTCATTCACCTGGTGGGTGTTGTCCCCTGACATCACGCTCAGGTTTGGAAGCTTCAGCGCTGGGTTAATGTTATACTGCTGTGTTCTAGGTTGCCAGTTGCAAGATAGAGAAAATCTGGAGGGCCATATTTCAAGGTAAAACTACATATTTGGTAACCCCTTAGCTAACGTAATCAATCCGCCACCTCATAGCTAACATATCCTTATTTTTTTACATCCAGTGCGTGTCTAAGATGTGTGTTAATATTTCAATATTGATCTAAGGTTTTCCTATCACATTGTATAACACTGTCGAACAGCTTTGTTAGCCAGAAAGTGATTGAATGCTAACGGAAGCTAAAAGGTTACCAATACCTTGAAAAGTCCCGATTTCACTTCTGATTACCATTATCCATTGTGTTTTCTCTGTTGCTGAGAAATCAGGAAGCGGAAAAATGATAGCAGTTTTAACCCATTCATATGTTTATATGACCTGCAAGCTGGAACACAACAGTACGAAATTTGAGCTTCCCACCCTGAGCGTGATATCAGAGGAAAATGGCCACCATGTGAATATGTTCAATGGCAAGCTTATACCCACAGTCTACATCTGGTGAGTCCGACTGGTTTTGAGTTGATGAAGAAGGTTTGAGATTTGTTTCTGGTAAGATGACACTTTATGTATCATACATTATGTATGAGGCCTTGGAATTACTGCAACGAATGTAGAAATGTTTAGCTATGGATACATTACAGTGCGATGTATGTAGGACCACGTATTGGATCATCTCATAAAGCCCGATTGCAGAGGGTGTTTAATGCAGCATCCGTCTTACCCAGTACAATAACCGTTGTCCACTTAGATTTATTTATAAAAATTTGAAGAGCAGAATATGACATGTACAAAGGGAAGTACACACAGTATGTTCTCCATCACAGAACATAGCCAGTGCCTCCGCCCAGACTCCTCCTCTCTCTGCTCGTTTTCCTCACCTCAGCCAGCCTCGCACACACTCTTTGTGTCTCTCCACGACATGGTGTCTTTTACACAGCCCGCTCATGCTGCTCACCAGTGCACAGATGAACACACGCGCACACACTCCTTTTTTAAATGGGGTCATGGCTGGTTCTCTGGAGATATGGGGGTGAATGAGGCTAGATGGTGACTGTCCCACATACCGCTGCTACCCCAGTCCCCAGACAGGACGGGGACGTGGCCTGCCTCTCTGTTCGCTGCCAGTGTCTTCAGCCCTCTCTGTGCTGACAGGGTGGCATGTTCATTCCTGTTTACTCCCACCAGCTGCTGTGTACAGTAAAGCCCACACGTCTCTGTGATTTTCAACTTCTGTCACTTCATCTTTCAAGTTGGATTTTGAATGATAGACGATGCTCACACTTGTCATTTCTTTTTTTTTTTTTTGGAGGATGTTTCGGCTTGTGAATGCTGGTGTGAAAATCAGTGCAGCAGGGATGTATGATAAACGTGTTCTGCCCATGTGTGGACACGGAGCGATGTTATCTCATAGAATCTCCATGATGAGATTTCCTAAAATAAGTGCCGCGGCTTAAGAAATAATGTCAACATCTAGGATTTGGCTGTTTTTAGTTCGTAGCGGCCAAGCACAGTGTGTGTATTGCAGACTAAAATACTGCTGCTTGCTCCAAATCTTTTGTAAAGCCTGTATTGGATTTTTCTTTTTCACTCACCCACACCCACTCGACCAGAACAGCACTCGATGCATACTCACTGGTGAATAGACAAAGCCGTCCTAAGGTGGTCAAATGAAGGTGTGTGTGTGTGTAACGTGCAGTGCACGCTATTGCATGTATATTCGATTTACAGCTCCGACACCCACGCACATGGAGCACTCAGCAGATGCAGAGACATCAGCACAAAGCAGAATAGTGTTGTGCGTCGAACCTGACAGCAAGCAGCACATGTTAGAAGGCTGCAATAGAGCTGAAACAGACACGGTCCTCTTTCCCTTTGTCTTTATACTCTCGTGTGTGTTTCGCTCCATTCCTGTGCTGTCTGCATTGTCCAGGAAAGAGGAAAGAAAATGGGCCATCACAGCGAAGGTAACATCCATGCCTTGAGGTTGACCACAGGATCCGTGTGTGTCCACAGTTGGTTAGGCAGCTGGTGTGTGTGTTGCGTAGCTCCAGGCTGCCTTGGCTCAATCCCTTTCCTTTGTACGCCTGAAAGAGGCCAGTTTCCAAGATGAATTTAGTGAAGGATGGAGACCCACGCTACATTTTGGTTAGCCTTGTGACTGCCTGATTCACACAGTATCTTTCCAGGGCGCTGATAAAACGGCTAACGCCTGGCCCGTGCCAATTCTGAGCTTTTTTTGATAATATTTGAACCTCTGCTGTGTCTATGCAAATTTCTTCTCTCTGCTGAGATTGGATTGCGCCGCGCTGCCTGAAAGGACAGTTCATAAACCGAGATAAGCCAACACTTTTCATACCAGTGCACCGTTATACTTGAGTGTATTTGCATGCGCGGTAGCCACGATGCTGATAATCCCCGTCTCTTGTTCATGGAAAGCTGCGAGAGGCATTGCAGAGGGAAGCCGGGATTGGCGGGGATGCTTGTGCATGAGGCCTTCGGTGGCCAGTCAGTAAAATGAGCAGGCAGTGTGAAGAAGGCAGACGCACAGACATAACCAGATCGAACGACGGTGCGACAACCAGGGCTCAACCCCGAAACTGCTTGCATTAAGCACGTAGTGTGTCAAGTCCATCAGGTGTTGTGTCATGAGCTGATCCGTTATGTAAAGGCTTATGAAAGCTAGCCTGGCAGCGGAGGATACAGGTGAAGCGTCTTTACATGACGGACAGCTGTTACCATTTACATGCCGTTTTCAGTTTCACACGTTGTTCTTAATTCCAGCTCCACAATGGACCGGCGTCGGTGTGTGGGCCGCGTAGTGTGCCTTTGCTCCATTGCACCGGGGCACAATCTGAGCTCTCGTGTCTTTTATTCCTCTCTCACGCTCATTGCTACCTGGAACAGAAAGTGTTATCAAACCCAAGTCGTGTGCGAGCTATTAAAAGGTGACCTCCTTTTTCTAGGTCATTACCAAAAAAGAATGGATGGATTCTAGTTATGAATATCCAAAATTCTTGACAGAGAGGGATGAGAATGGAGAGGCATATTTCTAGCCTCGGGGAGGTTGGGAGGGGTTGTGACGAAGGGGAGGAGGAGGAGGAGTGTGTATTTGTGGGGGGTGGTGAGGGCATGCAAATGGTTGTGACTGGTGGTGGTGCAATCTGGAGAGGAAAAAAAGGGGAAGACAGAGACTCGTAGTGTGTTGTCTGGTGAAAGAGGGACAGTTAAGCGAACACAGCGGAGGGAGATCTTGTGACGGGGTCACGAGAAATAAATCAGACATCAAGCTGGAGAGTGATCCTCCTGCCCCCTTTGCTGAAGCAAACTGCAGTCACTACTAGGACATTATCACCACGGCCCAATACAAAGAATACGCTCTCTGTACTTTGCTCCTTTTGTTAGCTTGACAATCGCATTTTTTTTTTTTTATCAGGCCAACTACCTTGCAGGCACCAGTTTGTACTTGCAAATGCAAGGAGAAACTGTAAAGATGAGCCGTTTATTTAAGGAATTTTTAAGGAATCATGCTCTATCTAGTGTCTGTTCTCCAAAATTGGACTTTTTGTTGGAAGAGAAGACAGAGGAGGGTCATATTCCCCTTATGGACACAGTGTTGAATGTCCGAGATTAAGGCCTTTCTTCCCTCGTCACTGGAGAAGCTGCTATCTTTCCAGACATTTTTACTGTCTTTGGTGTTAGGAACCCCTTGGTACTGACCTCAGACCAGCCTTCCCCCCCACC
>OMLP01006410.1:24427-34460 GCA_900302685.1 Spondyliosoma cantharus | reverse complement strand
GTAAACTCAAGAGTGAGAAAGGAGGGAGGACTTTGATCAATACCTGTCCCCCTCTCGTCTCTTTAAAGACACACCTCCCCTGAGACATTCTCAGACAGGAGTGTTCTGACAGTCACAGCATCGTATGCAAGACACCAGATAACCAGCAGATATGGCAAACATAGACAAACTCATGGAGCACATAGGAGATTTTGGGCCTTTCCAGAAGAAGGTTGTTACGCTATGTTCATTACCATTGATGCTCTTTGCTTTTGTACTTGTCGGGGTGGTTTTCTTAGGGCACACTCCGGATCACTGGTGCTGGACACCTGAATCTGAGCGCCTCCAGGAGGAATGTGGCTGGACGGACCTCGAGGTGCGGCAAGTCACCGTTCCCCGATCTGAACAGTCCGGATCATTCAGCCGCTGTGAGAGGTTTGGCGTAGACTGGAGCAAAAGCCATGACAAATGCAACAAGCTTGACTGGCTGCTGACTTCTAATGTGACCCAGTTGGCGCCCTGTGACAGCAGATGGGTGTTTGATAAAAGCCACAGCACTATTGTTTCTGAGGTAGGTGCATCTTCTTCCGGCCTCTTCTACCAACATGAACAGTGTTGAGGCTGCACCTTTCATCTTACAATGTCACTGCACAATTTATCTGTAAATACACTTAAGCTTTGGTTGTTGATGAAATGTCATGTCGCATTTTTCCTTGTAGTTCTCGTTGGTCTGTGAGAGATCCTGGCTTGCTGATCTCAATCAAGTTCTCCTGGCATTTGGGTTTTTTGTTGGGGCTTTCGCCACTGGCTACATGGCTGACAGGTCTGTTATGCACTGTTTAGTCTCAGCTGCCCCCGCCCCCCTCACAATCAGTTTTCTAATTACTTTCAATATCAATAATACTTGATATTTTTACAGGTTTGGGAGGAAGCCATGTTTCATTGCATTGATGGTTGGCCTTGGTATCTCAGGTGTCGGGGTCATGCTGTCGCCTTGGTACCCGTTGCTGCTTACTTTTCGATTCCTACAAGGGTTTTGCGGAAAGGGAGCATGGACGGCCAGCTATGTCCTCGGTATGTTTATACACTGGAGCTCATCTAAAAGGACTAGTATAACCTAGAGACCTCAAGTAATTTGTAATGACTGTGGGGGAGTTGTGCTCTTAATCCCTTGTGAATCTGCCATTCAGTAATTCTGATGTGTAAAAGGGTAAACTGTAAGCTAAGTTGCCATCTCTTTTTGTTGTGTAGTGATTGAGTTCTTCGGATCAGACAACAGGAGACTTGTGTCCACGGTGAGTCGGACTTTCTACTCCATTGGCATGGTCATCCTTCCGGGCCTGGCTTACTTCCTGTCCTCCTGGAGGACCCTGCAGCTGGTCATGAGTCTGCCCTGCATCCTGTTTATCTCGTACCACTGGTATACAAGCATGGTTCACTTCTTATATGCGGTGTAGCTCTGATATTAACATCGAATCCAATGCAGACGTGTGTTTGTTTCCAAAGGATTGTGCCTGAATCTCCACGCTGGCTCTTCTCACAAAAAAGGACTACAGATGCCATGAGGGTTGCTGCGAATATTGCAAAATGCAATGGGAGATCTTTACCACATCATCTTACAGAGGTGTGACAACATTTAAAAAAAAAAAAAAACTGCTTCTTACTGTGCTGAATAAAATGATAATCTAGAAATCTGATTTACCAAATCTGATCAATTTCTTCGATGTAATATTTTCCAGATTAATCTTATGGAGGAAAAGAAAGAAGTGACTCCTGTTTCAGTCATGGATTTGTTTCGGACAGCAAATATAAGAAAAAACACACTAATTTTAAGTTATGCCTGGTAAGTCAGGTGTTTCTTCTATTTTTTTACTACACGATACAATTAAATACTTGATCCTATCCCTGAAGTATGTGCAAATAATATATTATCTGATATTCCTTTTATCCAGGTTTACAAGTGCTGTTGTGTTTCAAGGCCTGGTCCTGCGGCTGGGGATCACAGGCAATAACCTCTACTTGGACTTCTTTCTCTCTGCTGTGGTGGAGCTTCCCACCGGCATCATCTTCTACCTGCTGGTCGACAGATTCGGCCGACGCTCCGTAATGGTCGTCGCCAACTTCACCGGTGGCGTTGCCTGCCTCATAGTCCCCTTCCTCCCCATGGGTAAGCACAGCTGATTGAGGCACCAGAGGTTGGTGGTTACATCCAAGTTCTTGCTTGGTAAAGTGGAGATGCCTCCACCTGCATCCCATACCTTTCACAAAGCCACCTCCTTGACCATAATCAGTCAGGCTTCAGGACTGTCATAACGGCCCTCCTCACGGTGACTGAGTCATTCGGTGCTGCCTGAGCCTCGTCCCGCTCATCAGTCCTCATTCTCCTTGACTTATCTTCTGCGTTTGACACAATCAACCACCAAATCCTCCTCTCAACTTGGCATCGCTGACTCTGCCCTTACCTGGTTCACATCATACCTAACAAATCGCCTCCTCCTCCGTGACCACCACTGGCACTATTGCAGCCCACATCAGATTCAAAATGATGGTGCTGGCCTTTGGAACTCCCGACCAATGTCAGGGCAGCAGACTCACTCACGATCTTCCACAAAAGACTAATTTTGTGCAGACATCACCTCGACCCCACATAGCATAACAGTGATATGTTATGGCTTTTCTTTTTCTTTTCTTTTTGAGTCTGCTATATGCCCTAAATGTAAAGGTATATATATCAATATATATACATTTATTAATATATATATACATATATTAATCCTTTTGTTCCATCTGTTTTTCCAACAGATTATGTCTGGCTGAAGAAGTCAGTCGTGATTATTGGGAGGCTTGCTGTTGCCATTGGAATTGAGACCCTGAACTTTGCCAACACAGAGATGTACCCAACAACTCTAAGGTTTGAATCCAATGTCAGTTGGTTGACAAAGATCAGCTTTTGATAAATTGTGAATGTCTTACTTTGATGTGGTTTGATTTGCTGTTCGGTCTCACAGAAATCTAGGTGTGTCGGTGTGTTCATCTGCCGCTGACTTCGGAGCAATTGTAGCCCCATTTCTGCTCTACAGACTGGCCAGTATTTGGCAGGACCTGCCTCTTTTGCTTTATGGTAAGTTTTTAATCTTCCTGCCATGATGTTCTTCAAATACTCTCTGAAATGACACATTAGGGAAATTCAAACTCACCAACTTAAGATAACATTTGTTTCAGGTGTGATGTCGGTGCTGTACAGCGCATTGGTGACAATGTTGCCTGAGATGAGCGGAGTTGTGCTGCCAGAGACCATCGAGGATGTGGAGCATCTAGGACGGTGAATAGATTTTATTGAAAATACATTATTATATAAATATATGTCCATCCGTCAGTGTTTGAGTATAATAGAAAAGACAAAGGTGAAGAAATTTAGCAGATAACCATTTATGGCAGAACAGAAAGGAGTCAGAATGGGAAGATGGTGAGAGTAGTGCGAGAAAAGGGGACAACTTGTTGTCTGAGAGGCAAAAATACACCTCATGCTTTAGTCCTTAACGTGCCTTTCTTATGTTTCTTGTGCTTGTTGCGTTTTCTGACAGCAGGAAAAACAAGTCAAAGGATGCAGAGGGGAACAGCTTTATCGTATGACTGACTCCATGAAGGCCTGGAACATTGTTGGTGTATTTCCTACATATGTGCAATACGCTGTTTACAATGTTTACAATACGCTTGATGTCCCATAGTCTCGCTATTAGATAACGTTAACGTTAAAGTACTGTGAAATGCACTACGGTGGTCGTTATTGCAGTCTTGTGTTACATTGGATATTCTGAAGCTTTAAAAGGTGTTAACAATATATTTTTTCACTATGAGGGGATGAAACACAGTCGGTGTCAGGAAATCCAATGATGAGAGAATCCATATCTTTGCAGCCTCACACCTCTACGGTGCTAATTTTCCACAGTGAAATTATGTTTATTTATACCCAGATTTTAATCTTACGTCACCTTGGGCTAATGGTTATTAAGGTAATGAAACTTACCATCACAATAAGATAGTGATGTTTTTATTGAAAAGTAGTAGAACTGTTGATTTTGGTTGCTTGTCTTTGTTTGTATTATATTTATCTGTAAACTATCGGGATAAACTTGTGAACTGATTAGATTGAACTTGAAACAATGCTCTCTATGATGGGTGGTGCTAAAGCTAAAGTTAGAATGGCCGTAATAAATCAGTGTTTCCAGAGAGAATTAAATCATGGCCCCTGAATTCAGATATTGTTTAAAAATGTCTAAGCTGTGTTTCTTTTATAAAAGAAAGACAGATTATGTAACCTTGACAGATTTATGCTCTTTTTTCTACTTCATAAATGCAAATAAAATGATTTTTACTGATGTCCTGTACCTGTTTCTCAAAATTGATCATTGTTTCATCTTCTCCTCATTTTCCAACATCCAGACAACAATACCCTTGATTGTTAAGTTGTTGTGTGTTTTTTTAAAATGCTATACTGTATATCTAATTAAGGGTTGAGGCTTTTGTTCCATTGTGGGCTTCAGAGCAGCCAACAAAGGCTGCCCTACATACACATAGTGCTAACTGAATGGGGAAGACCATAAATTGTGTGGTAAATCACTGGTATGCATGAGAAGTGGGATCCCCTCAAGCGTAAATATCCGTGTCGCTGAGAAAAGGAGGATGGACTTCTCTCATGGCTCTGAGAGTCCTGCACACTGTCAGCGTCACATGATGACTTCTGCAGCGAGGTTAAAAATACGTGCAAAGAGGTGAGAAATCAAGATGTGCACCATGGCTCGTGGAAATAATGTGGTAAAGATTCAAGAGAAAGTGACAGATTACATTTGGTGCCGGACTATATAGAGGTGAATAGTCTGCCCGCGACAGATATATGATTAGGAAACTGTTCCCCTCACATAACAAAGATCCACTGACCCGTTAAATGAGGGCAGCGGGATGTGGGGGCTATGAGAGGGGACGTGGATGTGGGGATGAAGTAGGCAATTATGTTTAAAAACTCACTGCTACTGCACAATGAGGTTATAACTAATGGGGAATAGATTGAAGAAGGGGTGGGGTCCAAACAGAAGAAACAAAACACAGGACAGATTAGAGCCACAGGATATTTCCTCTCTGGAGAAGAATCTGCAGCAGCCACTCAAGTTGAAAGTTAAACTTTTGAGTTTAATCGGGGGGAAAAATGCCGGAAGAGGAAGAAAGAGAGAGATTAGCCAAAGTCATCAGACAGTGGAACAACAACAGACTGGACTTGTTTGAAATAAGCCAACCTGATGAGGTAAGTCATCCGACAGAGCTCATAAACCGTATGACTTCTCTGTTTGTGTTTGGGTTAACGTTTATTCTCTGATCAACTGCCAACACCACAGTTTTAGATGTGTCTTTAGACATAAACACCGCACCCATCAAAGTATATTTAACTGCTGTACTTTGCTTTAGTATGAAGTAGTTTTGAAGTCATGGGATGCTACTTTAGTGTTTCCATCTTGTGAGATTTTAGATTTTTACTCTAGCAGGATCTTTTGTGCTGGTCTGCAAGTTATTTGATTTTATTCAGTTACTCGTGTTTTATCTAACATCTTTAATATATTTCATATTTCAAGGCGAAAGTATCTACTGGATTCATATACTATAATATTTATTATATCGTAGAGATTGTTGACACATGAACTGCCCGTTTCAAAGTTACTTTAAAGTCTGATATCAGTTTCTTTCGAGGGAAAACACTGAATTAGTTAAGTACATATTGTGAGAGCATTGTGTTCATTGTTGTATCCTAAAGTCTGAGTGAAATCACATTTAATCATCAAAATTATGTAAAAAGATAATATCAGAAATGCTTATTGAAGGGGCGTGTCTCTATCTGTGTTTGATTGACAGCTGCTGGCATCAATTAGGGAATGACAGGCAAAGTAAACAAACCTGCTCCACAGTCGACATGTCATCAGCAGACGGCTTATTTTGTCCGTTGTTAGTTGCAGTGAACTGAATGTTTATAGGGTTTTGAAATGTTGACTGGAACAAACAAGCAATCTGAAGACGTCACCTTGAGATGTGAGAAATAAACTTTTAAACTTTTTCACTTTTTATAAACATGTTTTAGACTCGACTGTCAGCAGTTCGGTGCAATTTACCCTTCCTACCACTCTAATCTGTTTGAATCAGTTCTGTTTGTTGTGGCCCTGTAGTTTTACAGTGTATGTGTTGGGAGTTGGACTGATGAAAGTGACGATGGCTCTGGAGATACATTTTCATTTTCCTCTTTTGTCTGTTTCCACATACAGCAAACTAGAAACACTGAATTCAATGACTTCCTTATAAAAGCCAGATTCTAACAGTTTTCTGTTTTGACGAACAGAACCTGGAGTTTCACGGCGTCATGCGCTTCTACTTTGAGGATCACGTCGGAGGAAACGTGGCCACAAAGTGCCTGCGCGTTTGCAGCAACTCTCCGACTCACGAGCTGATCGAAACCCTTTCAGAGAAGTTCAGGCCTGACATGAAGATGCTGACCACGAGTTATTCCCTGTATGAGATCCACGGCAATAAAGGTACTCAGAAGACTCCGGGTGAAAGGGTCATGTAGATTTTGAGCCTTAATCAACAAAGTAGAGTCACAGTAGGTGGGTTTGTCACTGATTTATGAATGTGCTCTGACTATTTTCCTGTGTTTTCACTGTGGAATAAGAACGCAAAGTGGATCTAGACGAGAGGCCTCTGGTTGTGCAATTAAACTGGACGAAAGACAACAGAGAAGGACGTTTTGTGCTCAAGCGAGACAAGGCGCGCTCGGAGGTAATGCTCTGAGCATTTATCTGCAGTCGAGCAGCTTCATTCTCTCCTCGCTCGTACACAATCTCACATCTATGTTCTCTTCATGTGCTCGACAATAAAGGAAAACTGTCACGAGAAGGAAAAAGGAGGCGTGATCGAAAACTTCAAGAGGACGCTGTCGAGGAAAGACAAGAAGAAAGAGAAGAACAAAGCGGCTGACAAGGTTTCAGAGGATGAGAATGGGTAAAAATGTTTCATTGTTCGCTATGAATGTTTTTTTTTTTTTCCCCAGACTGCTGGCTTCAGGCCTGTACAACCGTCAGAATAACATTCGCCCCTTTGAACAAACATCCAGGTCAACTGAGAAGCCACTGAACAACAACAGCGTTTGTGTGTCTAACCGTGAGGCAAAGAAGCAACAGAGGCAGGCTGCCCCGGGTGAGTCATGTGCACACCAGAAAATAGAAATAATAAAGAACAGCACAGTCTACTGTATTAAATCATATACATATACACTGCTGCAACTGACGATTATTAATTGATTGTTTAGTTGTTTAGTCTATAAAATGTCAAAAATGTGAATAATGCTACGCGTTTTCCCAAAGTGTCTTCAAAATGTCTTCAAATAGCTTTTTTTCACCTAAATCTTAAAAACTCTATTCAGTGATGATCAAGTAATCGCTTTTAAGAATTTAGACCCTAACCCTAACCCTAACCCTAACAATCAGAGATGGGCGCAAATACAACAGAAAGTATCAGGTTACAATTATAAATGTATTATCAAATATATCAAATTTAACTAAAATAAATGTTAAAAAAAAAAGATATTCTACACTAACTGATGTTATTACATTCAAGCCATTTATGGTTCAAATGTCGTATTTAGTTCATTATTCAAGTAACTTGATGTTATAACTCCCGATGAAGCATATTCAAACACAGATTGAGTCAGATTTCAACACATTTATTATATATTATTGATGATTAACCAATTACCGATTGTTAAGGCAGACAACTATTAATAAAATAAATTGCTTTAAATATGCAGCCCTATCATAAATTAGAAAGAAAAACAGCAAATTTTCACATTTAAGAAGCTAGAAATAGAATAAAATTGCAATTTTCTTTACTAATGAACTGATCTAGCTCTATTAAAATGGTGTAAACATGTCGGCTGCCAGTCATTGTTTTTCTATTCCTCACATGACTACTAACACAGGAGTGAGGCCCACAGGAAGTCTTCCTCCTGACTTCTCTGATCAACCTGGATTACCAATTGGAATTAAATTCTCTGATCACTGTGAGTATGAAACTCTTATTCTCTCGCTTCAGTTGAAAGCCGCCTGCCTTCCGTCTCATAACGTCCTCCTGCCCCCTGCTGGTGTTCTTTAACTTTCAGCTGAGGAGGCCTTCCTGTCTGCAGTCATAAATTACACCAACAGCTCCACAGTTCATTTCAAGCTCTCACCTGCGTACATCCTCTACGCCGCGGGACGCTTTGCTCTACAACGCCATTACAGGCGAGGCTCTCCGCCCTCGGGGCAGACGCACGGTGTCACCTCCATCGCAAACAAAATGGTGGCCATGACAGAAAAGGTCATGCAGGCAAGTGCGAGGAAGCTCTTTTTGTTTCAAGTGCACACACTGAATGGACGACGGTTCAAACTCCAAAAGCAAACCGCAAAACCAAAGTCACATCTGCCAGGTGCTGTGTGAGTTTATATGACGCCGCTGCTATATTTGCCTTGCAGAGACAGCAGGCCATCGCCGGCGCTCTCGCCTTCTGGATGGCCAACTCCTCTGAGCTGCTGAACTTCCTCAAGCATGACAAACACCTCAGCCCGCTCACCCAGCAATGTCAGCTGGATCTGTCCCACCTGGTGCACAAGGCTTACAGGTAACAGACAACTGGAACTGCAGGACACACTCCACATCGCCTTCCACCACCCATCAAATGACTCCCTGTGCTAAAAACATGTCATCAAAAGTATCCGTCCAAGCCTCGCCCCTCTTGGAAGGCACCACAAGTCTCCTGACACCAAAACAAACCGCTTTAAAAACAGGTTTCCAACTGCAGCAGCAGCTCTGAGCTCCCAAATACAAAAAGTGTGTATACACAAGCACTTTAGAGCTGACAATCTGACTTCAACATGCAATCTTTCTGTCTTCTCTGTCTGGAAAATCAATGACTTATGGACTGACATGTTTATATATCAGCCAACAATACCTACAGACACAACACTGATTTCCAGGAAGTGGAACGCCTCATAAAAACATAAATAAAACTGATTTAGATCATTCTTGCATCCTTTTTTGATACATATACTCAATTGCAAAAGGTTTAAAGACAACATATTTAACGTGTTTCAGAACACATAATGTAAATGAGCAGTGTAAAGTTTTGATTTTCAACATGTGTTTCTCACTCTCCCCAAGCTGCCTGCTGCACTGTCTACAGAATGAGTTAAGGAAGCACCTGCCAACTTTCTTGATTGATCCGGAGCAACACGGCCCACTGCCGGCTGGTATAGGTGAATATTTGCTTATTCATATATCACAGCAGTAATCAATTTACTCAGCACACATCAATTAAGACTCTTGGAGGAGTCGTTGTGATATTGCCAGCTGTGTTGTCAAAAGTTCCAGAAAGTCGTACATGAGTAAAAATGAAGATATTGTGTTAAAATGTTACTTTGGTGAAAGCAAAAGTCTTAAAGTATCTGATTTTAAATGTATTTAAGTATCAAAAGAACAAGTAAACGTAAATCATACATATATTTACATGTATTTTTATACTGTATACAGTTTTTGTGATTAATTAAATCAGTGTTTTATCCATTTGTCGATAAAATACATTCAATTAAAATGTGCTACTGGCTTTGATGCAGCATGAAATCTGCAAAATATTGAGTCACCTGAGTTTTAAAATAAATGTAGTATAATATTTGCCTCCAAAATGTAGTGCAGTGGAAATATGGAGCAGCAAATAATTACTTCAAAATTGTACTTAAGTAAATGCACAGCTCCGTCACTGGCTGCCAGATGTTTTATATGCTAAAAACTTCTGTCTGGCCCCGTTTGCAGAGTTGGTGCTGAACACCTTGATGAACGCGATGTCTCTTTTACGCCGCTGTCGGGTCAACCCCGCCCTCACCATCCAGCTCTTCTCCCAGCTCTTCCACTTCATCAGCGCCTGGCTCTTCAACCAGCTGACGAGCCCCGGGGCCGACACTCCCGGCCTGCGCTCCCACTACTGGGG
>OMLP01006410.1:5217-24267 GCA_900302685.1 Spondyliosoma cantharus | reverse complement strand
GAACACTGTTTAAAAAAAAAAAAAAAAAAACAAGGTTCACACAGTGTCTTCTGTCCATCAATCTGAGCTTTCTTTGTGAGGCGACACATGTCTGAAGTTGTTTATGCTTTGCAGGTTTTAATTGCGTGTCAGAGCACATATTTCAGATGGTACAAGCTGTTAAAATAGCATTGCCTGGGCTGTTTCTAGGCAACCATGCTCCTGACCATGAATAAGTACTCAATGAAAGACGCGAAGGACATCCAGAATACCTGCTTCAAGTTGAACTCGCTGCAGCTGCAGACGTTGCTGGCTGGTTATCTCTACGCAACGAATGAGCCTCACATCCCCTCTGTGAGTACTTCAGCTATTCTTCCTCTCCTCTTATGCTTCTGTTGCCTCCCCCCCGTTTCACACCACAGCCTAATGATGCTTTCCGGGACAAATCCCTCCAAGACGTTTGTGATATCAAGAGGAATAGCCTGTAGAAATGAAAGCACTGCAACTAATAAGATCTGAGCAGAGAAAATGCACAGCACAGAGTCGATATTTGGGGGATTTAGTGTGTCCTCGACCACAGAACAGGAGCTCGGCAGTATAGATCGAATCATATGAATTATTTAAAATAATGAATACGACCATGAATAATATATGAAGAATAGTGGGACGCGCTTGAGTGATTTCTCTAATATTTTGCTGAATATTCGGGATTGTGAATGTGTGACAAAGCCATGCCAAGTTCCCCATGAAACCGATAGAACAGGAAGTGAATTCAGTGGATCCGCTGTGTGCAAGACTACGGTCAAATACAATATTGCCCGCTTGAAGAGGCTGGAATTACAATCCGAAACAAACATATCAATCTACTGACACAAACTCGATTCAACCCCCGGCAGCGAGACATCAGATTATCACAGTAAAATGCCAAATTAGCCCCAGTTTAAGCCTCTCATGTGCATTCAAGCCACTGATGATCCTCGGATTTATACCATTTTCTTTCTTCTTTCCTATACAAGAAGATGCGTTTGTATTTTTCTGGAGGAGCACAAACCACAAAAGGAAATATCTGCTTCATTACCACCTCCTAAGTTTAGGTTAAAAACATGAGAACTACTGTATTTTAATGCAAAGAGTCTTTTGATGAATATCTTAAAAACAGAGGTTAAGCTGCAACGATTTGCACTCGAGTCCAGTACAAGTACCTCAGAACTGTACTGTATTCTTCACACTGTTCAGCAGCTTCTAGCGAGTATACATTACTTTATTTCTGGACTTTTCTACCTCTCTAAGGAGGTCAGCAGTCTGAGTCGTCTGCAGGAAGGTCTCCAGTATTCCTCTCAGGGTCACTGCAGACAGATTGGATGTCCCCTCCCTGAAGCCTTGTCACACAATGACAAATGTCAATCCACATACGAGAACGACCTTTTCCTGAAATGTTTCCGCTGTCCGATCCACATGTCATCCTCGCTGCAGGATTTGATCGATGCTGTGGTGACGGCTGCGGCAGCCTCTGCAGATAGCCTGATTTTGAGCGAAGGACGGGACGTCCAGCTGGAGGAGAGCCTCGACCTCCACCTGCCCTTCCTGCTGCCGGAGGGAAGGTACTCCTGTGACTCTGTGAGAGGAATCCCTCCAGGGTTTAGGGAGTTTTTGGAGCCGATATGCCGGAAAGGTACGTCAAAATGTTAATATGAAACACCAGGAATGTGTTGCATGGAAGATAAACACACTTGAAACGGGTGGGACATCATTCTCCTCAGGGCTCTGCTCCTTAACATCCCAGCCGACCTCTAAAGGTGACTGGACCGCGCACTTCAATGAACAAACTTCTTCTGCAGAGAGCACATACTTGGTAAGCATAAACACAGATTTGTTGAAATGTGATTGAATTTTACCAGCAAATACAGCACTTTCAGAGTTGTATTACTATTATCTTCAACAGGCAGCACAAAGAGAGCCAGAGGTCGTGACCGTCACTCTGAACAAGCCTCTGAACAGTGGCATGGGGGTCAGCATCGTGGCTGCCAAGGTGACTGCCTCGGTGTTTGTCCCCGATTCTGATGTGTTCACTAACTAGAACTGCTCAAACATGAAATGTATCTGCTAAACGTCTCAGCTAATTAACGTCCTCGCTCTTGTTTTTGCCACAGGGAGCGGGGCAAGGTTACCTTGGGATTTATATCAAATCTATCGTCAGGGGAGGCCCGGCTGAAATGGTGAGAGCTGATACATTATTGACTGAGCCGAGTCGCACAATGTAAAGAATACTTTTAAGGGAATTAACAGGAAAAGATTGAAATAACTAACAAACTGTCTCGCGTCTCCATTGTGTCTCCAAGAACGGCAGGTTAACAGCTGGGGATCAGCTGCTGGGTGTGGACGGTCACAGCCTGGTCGGCCTCAGCCAGGAAAGGTAGACGCCTGACACTCTGTTATACGGCTGGTTACAACCCTGTGAGGGTGAAGTTGAATGTTCACTGACTTTCTGTGTTGATATCGATGAAAGACGAATCGAGGCCCGCTTATTGCCAGGTCACAAACATCTGCGTTTGGTCAGACAGTATTATCAAGATGCATTTTTTATTTTTTTAATAGCAGCGCAATCTTCACTTTCCAAACTAATTATGTAATATGTAAATAAAACGGAGGATTGACCTTTGACCTGTTCTCACAATGATTCAGGGCGGCAGCGATCATGATGCAAACCGGCCCCGTCGTGACCTTACAGGTTGCCAAGTTCGGCGCGAGCTACCACGGCCTGGGAGCTCTGCTGAGTGAACCGACCTCAGAACAGAAACCAGGTACATTTTTCTACCTGTCAAACCATTTTTGTCTGTGCTATTCCGGCCACGAATTAAGACTTTTTCTTGCGTCACAAGGTGATGAAATTCTGACTAATTCAAACGGTAAGGCTGTGGAGCTGTACAGTGTGGTGGATGCTGCTCCGTCAGAACATCACGGAGGCAGCAGGAGGAAGAAGGAGCAGATAATGCAGAGAAACAGACAACTGTACCGCTCCAACCCCAACATGACCAGTGGGTGCACTTCTATATTCATCACTTAAATGCATTATTGTGAAATATGATGACTGCCTGAGTCATACGAACGACTCCAATGTATTTATTTTCAGCAGATTTTAGCCCCGAGGATGCAGATGAACCCGTTCATACCGTTGTGAGAGGGAACAACATGGCTGCCGTCTCCAGTATCAACCTTTGTGCCGACGTGAGTTTTCTAGATTCCTCCGTCTAATTTGTAAAATATTCAGTTCCTGTAAAAAACGCTGCACAGCGACCAAAATGTCACTGTCAACTGAATTTATTTATTTCTGGTTACTCTCCGTGTCCGTATTCAGACATTTCACAGGGAATACTTGACGCTTCCGACTCCTAAATCCCAGGACAAGCACCTGTCTGATTCCAGCCGACCGCAGCAAACGCTGAAGGTCTCTCTGAGGCCTTTAGATGGACAGCGCTCCAGTAAAAGGACTTTCATGGTGGGTCTTTAATAAATAAAGAGTATTAATGTCCCTCTGGGAGCGAAAAGGTTTCATCACATGTATTATTTAATCAACAGTAAAGAAAGAAATGTCAACATATCGTTCACAGTGTAGGAATGAAACCACACATTTACTCAAGTAGTGAATTGAGGTACAATTTAGAGGTTCTTTTTACGCTGCTTTATCATTCTACTCCACTTTATTTCAAATGGGAAAATTGTACTTTTTACTTTGCTACATTCATCTGAAACATATTCAGACAAAAAATGTTTAATCTTACATTTGAGATCATAAAATCCAATGTATTTTTAAAGATTACTACAGTTATTCATGATCTTTTGGGGTTGAGACCTTTCACAATAAAACAATTCCAACAAGGAAACACTTCAATAACTGATCAAATCAACTAATATTTCATAAAAAGAAGATGGATACACAAACCTAGGATGTTTAAATGGCTGGAAACGAAACTAAATAAAACCTCAAAATTGTACACAGGCACATTACTTGAACATTTGTAATTAGTTATATTCCCTCACGCCATAAAAATGATAATTAACAGCAGTTACATGCTACAACAATCTCTGCATTTCCTCTTCCAGCGTCAGGCCCTGTCACAGGAGAACCTGTGCGTGGACAGTGGAGGCCCCCTGCTGGACAAAAGGCAGAATTTATGGGAGCATAAGGAGCAGCGTGCAAAGCAAACCATGAGCCACTACTCATCTTTCCCCATCCGCTCCAGTGTTTCAAGTCATGACATCCTCTCAGATGACTGTCCTCTCACAAAGCGGCAGCAGGGCAGCCGCACAAGTGGCGCCGGTGTCTGGAGAACTCCTTTTTCACAACATCCAACACCGACGCCTTCGATCCAGCCAATACGCATAGACATCCCTGTGACCAGGGCGGCGAACACGCACACAAATCCTCCACTCACCACCTTCCAGAGTTCATCTCTGCTGGCAGCGTCGCTGAGCCGAACCCTCAAAGTGAACGGAAACAAACAAGCTAACCACATTTACGCATGTCCCATTACTGCAACCAAGAAGCTACCTCAGCCCTCACATCCATCACACAGATCCTCCACACACAGGGATCAAGCAGCAAAACCGCAAGTCAGCATCCCTCCAACAAAACACGTCTCCTTCCAAGAACCTCCAACTCGGGGTCCAACAAAGCAAAAAGACCTGCAGGAGCTGTCTGGCCCGTGGAGGAGGGAGGCCCAGGAGAAGCTGGAGAAGCAGCACAGGCTTCATGCGGTGGAGCTCCTGGAGCAGGAGGTGCAGGAGCTCCAGGCCAAAGCCAAGCGCACGGCGGAGGAGAGCGACCGGCTCAGGAAGCTCAGCCTGGAGTGGCAGTTTCAGAAGAGGCTGCAGGAGGTTCAGCAGAGAGGAGAGGACGAGGATGAGGAGGAGGACGAGGATTTGGACATGATGCTGACGATACAGCAGCTGGAGAGAAGAACACAGGTGAGGCGCCACGCAGGGTCCAATTAAAGGGAAGATCCACCATAAAATACTTTGACTGCTTGAGTAGATAAAGCGGGTTTAAGTAAGACAGAGCATCACATATTAAAGATAAATAACAGATTAAAAGTACACAGGATGGGATGTTTTGAACCGTTGTAATATCAAATACTATTAATTACACTTTCTCGGGAGATTATATTCCTTCTGAAAACACATTAAATATAAACTAAACATATTCATGATGTCTTGGAGCAGTTTTTTCCCCCGTCTATAAATTATTTCTCCATGTTGTAGCGTATAAAGGTGATTTACGAGTATATATCAAAGTTTCTGCATTAAACAGTTGCATTAGTAAACCAAAAATGTATCAATAAGCTGTATAAGCAAGTCACTATGTCTACAAATGTTATATTAAAAGTGTCTTAATAACTTTAATCAATAAAGGAATGGTTCTACGTTAAGTAGAGAGACGGAAACTTACATCAAATGATTTCTTTTCCTTGTTTAGAACAGGAGAAGCTCTGCTGGGAACGTCACCGCTGAACCCAAAGAGTTGGAACAGCGAAAGGACGACGAGGCAAAACCAGGTAATTGAACAGAAAATTGAAAATTGCTGATACAAGAGTCTGCGTTCATCAGACGTACGATTTTTATTGCACATTACAACATGTCCGTGACTTTTGGCAGATCAGAGACCAAGTGGATCGGGTCAAGATTTAATCAACATCGAGTGAGTTTAACATTTGTTTTTTTTTTTGGCAAAACTGCTTTTTATGTAGCATTTTTTTTCAACGCATGACGGATTAATGACACAGAAATCTCCATGCACAGTTGTTTACTACCACACAAAGCTTCTCTAGTCTAACTGTTTTAAAGGAACAGTTCACCGGCCGCAGTACAGTCTACTAGCATCCATGCCCGTCCTTCACCTCATAGATTTAATTCTGCCAAGTTGTTTTTTTAGGAAATGGTGTGATTCTGCGAAAGTGCAGCTTCCCAGAGTGTGTTCACGGACTGAAGCAAGCGTCCAGTCACACACAGTTGAGAGGAGAACGTGGTGGAGCGAACACTGTCGTACTGATTGTTACAACGACATGCGGGCTTTTACATTTTTTGGGCAAACATACATTAATGTGGCACATGATTGCGATTTAAATCTCCCAAAACCCTTTAAAGCATTTGAGAGAGAGATCCCTGAGTAACATAAATCAGCAGACGACACTCTATAAATACATTTTAAAACAGCACATGCTACCATTGTGCCCCCCATAAGTGATTCCCTGTTAATAAAATTCAAGTATTCTGGCTAATATCATCGTTTAATTACAGAAACCAGGAGGAGAAGGTGAAGAGAGCGTCGGCTCCTGAAAAGCTCACGTTCAGGGAGCGCCAGCGTCTCTTCTCCCTGGCGTCCAGTGCTTAAATGAAGGTTACAGCCCTGTGAATTGAAGGCGAACGAGTCCATATAATCTATATAAACAAAAGTAAAGATGTGCGAGCAGGAGGACAGAATACAGTATCATGTGAAAAGTGGGCGTGTGCATGTATGTACAGTAGAAAGTTTGTCTTAGTGAAATGTCCCAGGGCCAAGAAGTTCAGCACTGTTTGTATTTCCTGTTCCAAGATAGTAAAGTTCATTTAGCAGTATAATCAAGGCACCCCTTCCACTTATTTTATACTTATTAACTGTAAAAACTGTATGACGTTTGCTTCCTAACAGAAGCAGAACTGTTCTTTACTGCTACTTTGTGCGTTGATAAAATTGTACCACAGCTTTCTCTTGTTCGTGAGTCTCGATCGAGCCTCTTCGCAGTCTGCGGATCTCGTTGATGGCGTCGATCCCAGACAGCTTCCTCGTCTTCACCAGGTAGCAGGCCAGCATCGTCCCCGTCCTCCCGTGTCCGTGCATGCAGTGAACTCCAACGCCCTGAAGAGGAAACAACACAATGTTTACTTTGTGTTTACTCTGTATCAACTCACACACATCCTGCATTAGTTGTTTTTATTAGACAGGGTTTTCCATTTTGTGTATGCAAAATTAAATTGCCATTTATTTAGAATCGTTTACCTGTTGGAATCATTTTTTTTTCATCCTATGTGATGTTAAACTGAGAGTGTTTAAGTTATGGAGTGTTAATTTGATGTGGGAAGCAATGTGAAGGCATCCTGACATTTGGTTTTAGGAATTATTATTAAAGTATTTTCTGACAATTTATAAAACTAATGAATCATTTGGTTGATTACTGAAAAATTATCATAGTTGTAACTAGGAATAAGTACCAAAACCTGGTATTAAACAGGTCCTGGGGCTGAATTATTAAAGACGGTAGGATAGGAACTTTTTTGAAACCACTTTACTGAGCACAACCAGGACCCTGGTCGACCGTTAAAAGAAAACTGATACTAAAAAACCTATAAAAAACGGCTGATTTGTAATCCTTTGTGAGACATGAATAAATGTAATACATAGTATGGAATTCAACACACTGACAAAGGCTTTTTATTACCGTAGCTTTTTGATTCATGCACTTTGGAGGCGCTGCAAGGTTGTGAAAGACAGTTTTTTCCTTTCCACTCTTCCAGGATTTTTTTTGCCAGAATCAAGTAAACTTGATGCCAGATGTATTAGGTTATAATGCCTGTGGTTTGAAAGCTTGTGCACAATGAAAGACTCAACCTCAGAGTCCTGAAAGCACTTTATAAGCACAAGCATTCGTCAGCCACAGTCTATCAAGCATCTGAGCTCTTACCTCCCCCTTGGAGTTGGCTTCTTCCACGATAGAGAGGAATTTATCAATCTGACTCGGTGAAGGAGGAGTGAAGTCGGCGATCTTGATGTGGTGCAGCTGCAACTCTGGGCACGAGTCATGGTAAGGTGGTTTTCTCTCGCACAGGCAGACCAGATGTTTGATGCCGTTGTCCAGCAGGTACTGGTATTCACACGTCATCCTGGGCAGCGCCAGTCCGGCCAGTTTTCCCGGTTCAACCCAGGAGAAGTTGTTTGGAGACATGGAGGCCATGCTGGTCAAACTGAGAAGTGGAGACAACGATTACGAGATTTATTAAGGTCATGGGAACTTCCAAAATCCTAAAGTTTTGTTCCAGATGAAATCAATACCCTTTAGACATTTCAGAGATGTGATCATAAACCGCACAACCAGCAGTTGTAATTGTTTTAATAACTTACCGTATTATCATTCATATTAGTTTAATTGTAACCATTTTATGTGACCTTCTTTTTGTTTTGCTTCCAATTTGTGTATTAATCTACTGAATTATTCTGGCATGGCTGAAAGTTTTAACTGTTTTTATGTAACTGAATTTTATTGCACATTATTTTTATTCATCCAACATTTTTTCGTGGCTTCGGCTTTTTATTAGTGACTGCCTTTACTTTGTCAGTATATTCTCCCTGTTGTTGGTCACCCCTTAATGATCTATTGAGTATGAATAAAGGTTTATTGATTGAAATGTTGTTGTAGTCTTTACTTTTTGAAGTTTGACCCTCTGATCTAGATTGATTACTGATTAATCCCTTCTGTGATTGTGTGGATGTGTATTCAAAGCCTCACCAATATTTTTCACTGGATTGGGCTGAAAATGTACAAAAATATAAGTGATTCAATTCAAAACGTTCATAATTCCTAACTAAAAAAGTAATTGGAGTGCGTCTTTAGGAGTATTTTTACACCAAGTGTTTCAAGAAAATCCATGAAATGAAACTACCCAAACAACACTTTTTAACTTTTATTACACTGAATGAAGCAGTGAAATCTCTGCAGTGATCACTCATCTCTCTCTGGCTATAAAAAAAGAAGGACTTTGGCATTTTGTAGCAAGCTTTATAGTGCTACCTTTCCAGCAAGTTGGTTTAAGAGACCGGGAGAAAGTGCAGAAAGTGAGAAAACACTCAGACAGTGTTTGACAGCCTCGAGATATTTGTCTAGCCAACATTAGCATACCGGCTTTGCTGAATAGTTCAGTGTCTGACAGGAGGATTAGTTGAACTACAGCACATATTTCAGTATAATAAGACACAGGCCTGGTGGGAAAATACACTCCGTAGGTCACACAGCTTGTTGCGTTTTCAGAGAGATAAGAAGAAAGGGAAAAGAGTGTAGCTTCTAGTTTAACGTTAGCTAGCTACTGTATCTCCAACTTAGTAGCTAGCTTACCTAACTCGCTGCTAATGCTGGCCACTCAACCGTTAGCCATTAGCTTACGTGAAGCCATTCATTGCCCGGCTATTACTGAACACAACCGTGTCAACTCTCCGTCTCTCCCACAAACTACCTTCAATATCACGTAGTTTTCTGTTGAGGTGAATGGACGTCCTCGCTGTTTGTCAAGCTTGTGCTACCCGGCTAGCAGTCAAGCTAACGGCTCCGTTCACTGCTAAGTTACCAGTTATGTCAGTTGGTAACGTTAGCTCGTGCTTGCCACACAATAAAGTTCAGGGGCGGTGCAGCTGTCATAAACCCGTCATTTAAGATCCTCTCTTGCCTGTGGCTGTTTTGTTTAGATATCTATTTGATGACTGTGTTTCAAGCTGAACACAAATAGGAACCTTCTGAAGTTTTTTTTAATTATTTGGACGCACACTGGTCTCGATCCGACGATTTGTGGAGGAGAGTCTCATCTTCTACCTGCCACGTGACGCACATCGCCTTATTTGGAGTCGGGGGTGTTCCCCAGTTAAACAGCTGGGGCTACACTCCATCCCCCTTTTCCCCCAAAAAAGTTTATCTTGTAAATAATTAGACAATAAATTATAAATGCAAATATATAATATTGGTTTATACACTTAAAGGATTGAGTAGAATTGTTCTGCTTCATACTCAAAAGATTTGTTATTGAAAGGCTGTTACCTACAATCTTCTGAACTACTATTGATATCATATAAAGATCTAAAATGTCTAGACACTCATCATGTCACGTGAGTAGATTTGAACTTGTTAGCTTTGATTGCGTCCGGCATATCGTATTTACTATTTGACGAACGCCCCCTTCTGGAAATAAAACATACGTTCTCCGCTCCAACATTTCTCCACCTGTGATTGGTCAAGTGTTGGAAGTTTGGGAGAACTAACCAAGACGATTGGTCGCAGAATGTTGTCGTCTCCAAAATGCTGAACAGACGATCTGGCGGGTTCAGGTGGCAGTCTCCCCTGGAGGCGAGGGTTCGAATCCCACTTCTGACAATACGCCTGACGTTAAACATGCGTCTGTTGAGTGATCAGCTGTAAATACAAGTGTGAACGATAACCTAGATGTGTTGTGTTTGTATGATCCTGTGCATTCTGTACAGTATATATATAAATAAATTATATAATATAAGTTTCTACTTTATCTTAAGCCATTTTTGTATCAGTTTGTTTATACACACACATATTTCTAAGAAACAAAAAATCACGTTTCTTCTGTTTACGTATATTTTGGTGATAACTTCAGCTACTTTGCAGATTATATGCTGCATCAGAGCCAAAGTAACCGAAAAAAAAAATGCTGAATCCAATAACCATTCAACTCGTAGTCTACAATACATACATGTAAATATTGATATAATTAACTTTTACTTGTACTTTTGATACTTTTGATATGTTTAATATCAGAGACTAAGACTTTTACTCAACGATTATTCGTATGAGCTGCTTTCACTTTCACCAAATTCATATTTTACCACAAAATCTTACTCAAGTATGACTTTTGGTTACTTTTTAAAACACCGCTTACAGAATATTTATGATACAGTACATTTTGTTCATTCATAAAGTTTTTGGACGGTTGAATAAATCTGTGTAATCCACTTAATCACTAAATCAGTCCAAAAGATTCTGATGCCTCCTGCGGTTAATTATCTCATTAGTGATATAAGAAAGTTGTGTTCTCAGTCTGCAATGCTTCATGTTTCATCACCATTATTATTTATTTATATGCGAGAGACGTCCTCGTTGAGTCCGTGATGAATCACTCTTGTTTTTTAATATGTTTCCGGCACTTCCAGACGGAGGAGCCGCCCCTGTTCCATACAAATTCCACATTAAAGGAAATAGAGAAGAACTTGCTTGTTCCATTTCATGCAATAGTTAATGATACAAACACAAAAACATCCAGAACTCACAGCACAGCACAGTTTACTTGCTAGTCATTTTGTACAAATAGTAGAAAGAGGGGTTTGTATCTGAAGGAGACAAACTGCATCACATTTGCCAGATAGGTTGTCGATACACAGAGACTGATCTTTTCAGACAGGTTTTTTTTTCGTAAAGAGAGTCACAGAGTCGAATGTTTCAAACATCCCGTTTAAAAAAGCTTTCACTAGCCTGTTGTAAGAAAAGAGTGAACAGAACCGTTTCAGTAAGCACGTACAGGTATAGAAAGATATCTAGGTGGTAGGTAAAGTTGGAATAAACGTAAAATAAACAACAACTCAAAAAACAAAACAAAAGAACATTCCAATAATCAGGTGGCGTATTTTTGTTTGCTGTCCTACGATTGCTCGACCGACCCACGAACCATTTAACAGAACATCTGGAAGTCCCAACAGAACCACAAAATATTTTTTTTATTCTCATTTTATCTTATTTTTTTTGTTTTTTGTTTTGTACACATCACAACCTGACGACTTGGTGGGTTGACTGGGTGTCCATCATGTCTCTGGGTTATCCTCCTCCTCCTCCTCATCATCATCATCATCCCTTTTTGTGTCATCTAAAAAGCACAGATCCCTTCAACATGCTGCAACACCCTTCAACAAAAAGCAATCACAACCCCTTTTCACGGTTACATGTAAACTCTGTGGGTTTTTAATTTTTCGCACTCGTAAGGTGCCGTTCAAGAAAGGGGGCAATAATCGCCGTGCCCTCCTACTAGAAGATTTCTACGTATTTTGAACGTCCTCGTTCAAAGTCCCACACTGAGCAGACTGCTGAAGGGCCATGCCGAGTTTACAGGATGGCACAGAAGAACTTCTTCTCCCTGAACGGGTTCTCTGAGGCCGGCACCGGCGATAACAGAGGGTCCTCTTTGGCATGAGCTTCGCAGTACGACATTAAGTCTGCTGCTGCTTTCGACACCTGGAATCAAACAGACAAATAAATACAATTACTTGCTTTCTTACCAAGAGTAAGATAAGAAAAGAAGACTGATGCTATTTTCTGTCTGTATGTTCAATATGTAGCAGCTAGTTAGCTTAGCGTAGCATAGCTTTAAAACTACAAAAAGGGAAACAGAGCCAAAAAGCCCACCGTAAAAATATTTGGTTTTACACTTCTGCTTACTCACGGGTTAAACAATAAAGAGATGTTAGTGAGCTTTAAATGAGAAGGTGGGTCAGGCTAGCAGTTTCCCTCTGTTTCCAGTCTTTGTGCTAAGCTAAGCTAAGCTAAGCTATGCGAAGCTAAGCTAAGCTAAGCTAAACACCTGCTGGCTCCAGCTACATATTTATTGGACAGACATAAGAAGGTCTAAGTCAATGTTTTTCAATATATCACACTATTTCTTGAGTATGGGGCCAGAGCAGGGGGTGTGGGTGGTTATTAGCCTAGCTTAGCATAAAGACAGAGTATTTACAGCATGTGTCTTCCACTGAAAAGAACCCTTTTTTGTATTTACGTTTTTTTAAACTAATTATATACAATATATCAATTCAGATCACAGAGAACGCAAGTTGTTTCCCCCCATTTACAATCTTTGGGTTAAGCTAAGCTAAGCTAACTAGCTACATATTTAACAAACAGACGGTAATTAAATCTAAAGAGAAAAACACCTGTAGAATTAACAAAGTAAATTCTCTGTCATTGTGTTCATGTGTCTGCTCACCTTTATCCTGTCAATGTTAGCCTCCATCTTCAGCTGCTCCACCAGCTTCCTGGCTTGTGCGATGCTGGCCGTGTTATTGCTCGCCATTGGCGCTGTCTGTCAGGTCTCGTGTGCTGTGCCTGCGTGGAAGAGAAACACACTCAAACATCCCAAATGTCACAGTTCATCCGCGGCGTGACACTGACGAGGACGAGCACGATGATATAGCAGGCATCTTAAGAGAGGCACTAGTAGCAGATGCCCTGTTTACTGTCACATGCCTGTGAAGACACACACACATACCAAAGACACAGGCATATTATTTATGGTGTCAGTTGCTAGGCAGCCTGTGACAGTGAGGGGGCGGCAGGGACAGTGGGAGGAGAGTGAGGGGGCAGTGCTTTGTCCAACTCTATATTTAAAAAAAGATAAATGGACACAAACATTACCGGCTTCATAAATGAAAAACCTCTGATTTTAAACTGATAATGACAGTTTTCCTTCGTGCCTTCTCACACGTATCGACGCTTTTCGGTAACTGTGTCACACAAAGGCGCAGTGTCAAGTCGACCGTCTGCACCGTGTGACGGATGATGAATCAATAAATTGATTACGTTTGTCTTGGTCCAAGGTAAGACGGGTCACCTCGCGGGCAGCGTACTGTTGTATCACTGGTGTCCAGTCAGTCAATAGGTTCCATCACAAAGCTTTATTTATAACTTTGTCTGAAACAAAGTTCTCTTTGTGACATTTGACGATTCAGATAGTGCTGTATCGTTGGCAACTCTACATGTTTCAGTGTCTTGAAGACGTTTCACCTCTCATCCAAGAGGCTTCTTCAGTTCTAGCTAACTGGAGGGGAGTTGCAGGCTTTTAAGTCCTGCGTGGGAGTGTCCTTACAGAGTCGTTAAGGACACGTGTGAGCTCCGAGTTTCAGAGTTGTTAGGGCTAGGTGAGCCCAGGTGCGTCCACGTGTCCTTAACGACTCTGTAAGGAAACTCCCACGCAGGGTTTAAAAGCCTGTAACCCCCCTCCACATAGTTAGAACTGAAGAGGCCTCTTGGGTGAGAGGTGAAACGTCTTCAAGAAAGTCCAGTTGCCACCAATATTACACTTAGAAAAATGTATTAATATTGCAACTTTGACCTCATTTCGATTAATTGTGCAGCCATAACACCAACTGTATGCTATACATAGTAGAGCACAGTGTTTGTATCACAGCGATTTATGAATAATGAATGAAAGTACAACTTAAAGACGTCTCGGTAAGATGTTCCTTTAATTTGTCCGCACCGTTCCCCGTCCTCAGATGCTCCTCTGGCTTTTATAACCTCTTTGATTAGACGGATCAAGCTGCGAGCGCTCTAAACCAGCGTGTGAAATCAATCTTCCCCGCGCCGCTCCCCCTCCGTCGCCCCCTCTGCGTGCACTGTGGTCTGACTCAGTGTGTGGCTAAGACTGATCTCAGCGAGGTGCAGGGAGCTGAGCCTGAATATTGATAACCCCGCGGTGGCACACCTGCTCATCAGGACGCTGAACTGCCGCGGGAATCTCCGCTGTTACAGCACACTTGACACGAAAACCCCGATGAACTGATCATCAGTTAAAACCCGCTCAGGGTCGCCGGTTCCAGTTTGTCTGGAAGGGATTCACACATTTTTTTTTTTTTTTTTAGGCCTCAAACATTTCCTCCGAACCGGGCTGGAAAAAAAACCTCGAATCACTGTCGGCGCAAAGCAAACGACAATGTGACGAGGATTAATGAGTGAACCTGCAGCAGACGGCACGGTGTTAACAGCGTAACATAAACATTATGTTTTATAGTCGCTGTGGCAGAGGGAACCTGGATGTTCTCACTAGACGAGCGCGTCACCTTTTAGGGTCATGGTGCTGTAATTCAAACCCAGATGGGTGTCGAAAAACTAAACCCACAGCTTTTCTTTTTCGCTGAAATACAGAAGAAAGAGACATCGTAGAGAAACTCCTGGGTCCAGACGAACTGTGTCGTGTTGGGTTAAAGTAGGAAAATGTGGTGAGGTATTTAGTTTTATATGTCAGGGTCATAATGAATTACACACTTTTAATATCTTGGGACTTACACACAAACCCCACTTTTGTCCCTCAACAAAATAAAAATAGGCCACAGTCTTACTACAAAAGGTGTGATTGACAAGTAGAAATGAGTCTTCGGCGCCTTTCGTATCGAGGCCATAATATTGTTTCAACACTCGGGGGAGGCGTCAAAGCAGGGCAGCATATCATCAGACTATTGATAGGGAGCAATGTCACACTTTAAGGTTTCTGGGATGTCGACGGCAAAAGTGGAGCTCCGTTCTTTACGGAAGATAATCAGACGCCGTGACACAATAGCCTGGTTTGAGTTGGAATTGACAGGAGATGATGAGAAATTGTGTTTTAAAATAAATACCATGAAAGGAAAATGGAAAATTGTGTCTTTAGGGGGCTGGAAGACGCAGGAAGAAACACCCAGTTTTGATTGTGTTATATCTCAAGAGTTTGTCAAGTTCCGGGGAACGTAAGACAATTTGGAAATATGGAAATTAAAGTGATCATGAGACACGTGATTTCTACAAATTGCTTAAAGTCAAACAAGCTCCCTGACAAATCATCCATTTTTAAGAGCTGCATGAGGAGAAGCTTTTTTCTTTCCTCTCACAAAGGGTCGATTTGTTGAGGCATCACTGTAGCAGCTCTGTCTGTGTTCGTGTCCACAGTGCTTCCTTCCTCCCAACAGCTGTTTTTAATCAGATTTGGCCATTTACAGGAACATTAACATTTTATTGACAGTAAACATGTCAGATTTTACAAATACCATGAAAACAAACTAATACAGGCTTCTCCTCGGCCCCGCCCGTGGAGAAAGCTCCCAGACTCCATTTAAAAAACACACATTTTTGAGAGTTGTTGCGCAAGAAGAAACTTTGTAACCTTTGTGAAGATCTGTGTACAGCATGTTCTTCACCATTTGGGCCCTCTTGTTAATTCGGCAAAGTTATACATCAAGATATATTGTGTAAAAATGTTGTATGCCCTGATGTGCAGGGACGTGAGATCCCAACACAGGTGTGATCTGACGGCTGTCCAACAGGTCTGATTTCCCCTCCTACATTCAGTTTGTGTTTTTGTTCACTCACATGCACACTCGGCTGTGCTAAACATGTAAGAAAGCAGAACACAAAGCACGTTGGAGGAGCTGTCACCGTGTCTACAGAGTCAATTCCTTGCTCATTGTCGTTGGAGCGTGCGAAAATGCCACGCTGACATTTTCATATCTGGACAGGGAGGCTGAGGAGATGGATGCCCGTGCATGTGTCGACTCTAGGAGGAGGAGCTGGTACCTTGAAGGCAACCGAAAGCGTTTAACGAACACTGAACAGAGTAGATTGTTCCCTCTCTCGTTTCGTTCCGCTTCTTCTTCTTCTGGTTTTGTGTAGTTTCACCTCTTTGTCTGTCTATCACGGAGCCTCTTGTGCTTCTTACCTTCCTATCTGTCAGCTGCCCAAAATACCTTCCTGAGATGTTGCACATGGTGTCAACATGCTGATAACTGTGACATCGCAACGGGCGCCGATAAATAATGCGCTCAGATGGACGCGGGCCCTGCGGAAAGCTGCGACGCCGAAACTCCTTCCCGATGCACCGACCGCTCGCGCTGTGATAGGAAACTGATTTTAACCGATATCAACACTCCGCAGCGCCTCCCCCCCCTCGCCTCTTGTCTCGACTTACCTTGTCTGCTTACTCCTCCGCACTCTGCCCTGGTGTCTGCCAGCAGTTCACGTCCGCCCAGCTCTCTGCGAATAGAGAAACACAGATAAAGAGTGTGAGAATCGAAAGGCAGAAGCGCCTCACGTTCCAGATAAATAGCGCCGAGGCTCGCGCGTGTCGCCGCTGACCTCTGGTCACTTGTGTGTCAGAATGTCACACTCCGCCGAGGAAACGCAGAGGAGTTCATTGAGGGGATCAATTACTTTGTGATTTTAAAGGAGCAGTTCAGAGGAGAAGGTTGATGCCTCCAGGAGATGGTTAGCTTAGTTCTGCGTAAAGACTGGATTGTGGGCTGGACTACTTCAGAAGGTCAGTTGTTTCCTTCTCTTCATCCAGGCTTTATGCTAAGCTAAGCTAACGGGCTCCTTGGCACCCCCTTTCCTGTACTGTCAGTCATCTCATCTCAACTCAAAAAAGAGCAGCGAACAGCTCCTTTAAGTTGAGCTTCTGCTGGTGCCGACCCAGCCGCCCCTCCTCCTCGTCCTCCCTCTCTCCGGGCCAACAGATCCATTCTTGCTCCTGATAAATGGGCCAATTACCCCGCACGAGCAGATCTGCAGAGGACGGAGGAATCCACCCATCGTAAATCACGTCAGCTCGCAGGGCTACAGCGACGTTACAGTGAGGCGACCGCTAACGACAGCTCGACAACAGCGGGCCGAAAACCCCCCCCGAGCCAAAGATTTCTAACGACGTGGAATCTGCTCAGAGTTCAAAAACCAAACAGAAAGGAGAGCGGGATGTGTTACTGTACCGTGTTGTCACCACTCCTCATCCACTGGAGACGTTCATACTGTGCTGTCGTACAAAACTGTACGATCATTTCTATCAGTGCAGTGATTCCTAAACTATTTTTGATGAATCAAACGTATGGAAAAGGACAGTAAATTCAGTTATTTTTAGATAATATTATGCATTTAACATGTTTTTTCTACATTAAGTCCTCAGGTATTAAATGTTGTCTAACAGCAGGTAAGCTTGTGAGGACACAACAGTCTATAATAAGCATCATTTTTATTTAAATCCGAAGCAATCAATCAAAAATAAGTTAAGAAGATTATGAGTTTGATGCAGTTTTGAATAAATAATACTCAGCACACATTTTGGTCGGAAACTATACAAATGCAGACGCTATTAGAAGATATTATTTCATTGACATCTGATCAGAAAGACACTGTTTGCGTTTCTGGACGGTTAATATGTAAAGCACAGTGTGACCCAGTAACGACAAACCACCGTTATTGACTTTACCTCTCCGGCTGACAGACGAGCTCAAGACGACAAACAGAATTTAGAGTCACATGACCCGTAACTTGTGACACGACGGGTTTTATTTGCTCGCGGCGCGTGTTCACTCTCACAGACATCCGGCTGGTCGCTCATCAGGACTCACAGTTACATCTGGGAAGTTCCCAGAAAGAAAACTGAACAATCGTCTGCTGTTCGTTCTGGAGGTTGTTGAGGTGACAGCAATGTTTTATAACGGTGGAGCGTTTTCTGTTCATGATTCGAGTGGTTTTGTCCATCGTTCCCGACAACCGCTGCTTTTCTAATCCTTGGCTACACATATATGATGTGGTTTCACTCGTAGTGTTGAACCCGACAGAGAATTATCATCCTACCCTGCAGTTCCCTTCAGCTCTACAGGGGTGTTTTAGCATCGTTAGGTAGCGGCTAGTTGGCGGACGTAGTGAATTATTCAGCTGCGCAAGAACAAGATATTTTTGTTGGGAGTTGGTAGAAACCAAAACCTGAGCAAAAACACAAAGACTTTTGGTCCTATAAATCAAAATTGGGTCATTATCTAGTCGCCCTCCTGATGATGGGACGTCGGAGTCGTCGTCCTCAAATCATTTCTGGACCTTTGCAGCAAAACTGTGTTGCAGCATCCTTCTAAACAAACAAAGTCATCTTTTATGGGGTGAACTAATCCTTTAATAATAACGTATCCTATTGTTGATCTGCGAGGATGAAGTCCTGACTGCACTGTGCACGTCTACCTGCAGTGAGGTCACTTTTTTTTTTATCTTCATGCTTTGGCAACATTGTTCTCTAAAGTATCTCGAACTGAAGCAAACAGAAAGATCGCTCCACGGGACGCGACTGGTGATCCATTTCTCTCCTGTGTTCCAGCCTTCTGCTTCCCATCCCTCCCTCGGTGGCGGACAGGTGTTCAGTGATGGGACTAAAACTCCCCCGGCACGCTCCGCCCCGCTGCTAACACCGCCGAATCAATCTGACCCCCTCCGCCATCCTTCCCCTGCCATTTGGAGCCGTTTTGAACCCCTTCCTCAGGGTCGTTCGGGGGGGGTCTGTGTTCACGACGAGGGCCACCACAGATGTGATTATAGCTGCTGCTCCATCTCTGGGTGCCGCTGACTTAGAGGGCGATTAAGCCCCGCAGGAAACATCCTGGTGAGGAAAATATAACTCCCGGCCTGTCGAGAACGATGATCTCTCGCACTCTGACACACGCTGACTGTCCCCACCCCCCCCTTTTCTCCCTCTTTGTCTTTC
>OMLP01006409.1:2917-29579 GCA_900302685.1 Spondyliosoma cantharus | reverse complement strand
GACTTGGAGAGATTGACGAAAGTGAAATGCACTCCGAGGACCCAGAAAAAGAAGTGATGGAAGAATCTGAAGAAATGCACCCAGCGACTGACAGTTCAGACAACGGTGAGCACCACAATTTACCTGTTACACCTGTGGGCTACAGATATTGTAACTGTACCCGGTCTCTCCTTTAAATTGTCTCATTAAAATGTGGTTGTTTTTCACTGTTGTGGTTATTGTAATAATAATTGATAATTAAATATGAATATCGCATTATAATGCATAACTGTAACTTCTGCATGGGTTGCTTGCCAGACAAAACAGCAGATGACCAAAGCATTAATCTTTTCCTGGACTCCAGTGATTCAGAATCAGTGCAAGACGATGAAGACATCTCCTGTTATGTGGACATCCTTGACCCTCTAGCAGAACTACGACCAGCCATTATAAAGCAGCTTACAGTTGTTAATGTTGTGTCAAACGGTACTGCATTTAAACATGTTATTGCACAAGTTTCCTGGCTTCATCCCCATCCGGACAGACATTTTTACGGAAAACCAATAGAAGTTTGGAGCTTGCACGGAACAGACACATCATACCCAGCATAATTTCTGCCTGTTGAGCGCATTGCTGGGAGATGTGTGTACACATCCACTGTGCATTTAAGCAAGTCCAAAGAAAGGGTCACTGTAGTCATGCCACTATGCACAGAGGTTGAGCTTTAGGAGACTATGATGTTGTTTGCATGGAATGCACATGTTACCTTTGTGGCAAAGCCTGATTAAAACTAATTGTTGAAACAAATTGTTTTGTGTATTTTCTTTACATAACATTGGCCATTGCTAATGACATACACAGTAATTAATCTAGCATACTTTCATTAAATAAACCAATTCAAGCTAAAATGTAAGAGTCCATAATTAGGCTATACTGAGCCTGATCTATTTATACCAGAGACTTTCTTAAAATGAAGCTAATAACAGCGCCAATAACTGACAAAAATCCCAATTTTCATGCGGTGTTGGATATGGGTCACGCACACTAACACCAGCGGAACAGAATTACCACCTACACAGTGGAAAGCTTGAATTCCTGGTGTTGAAGTGAGCGGTATGTGATAAATTCCAGGTTTATCTGTTCTACGCCCCACATTTCACAGTCTTCAGACAATAATCCCTTCACATATATCCTGAGTACTGCCAAGCTCAAAGCAGTGGGTCATCGGTGGGTGGGGAAGCTGGCTGATTTCCACTTTGACATCAAATACCGGCCAGGCAAAACCAACATTGATGCCGACACCTTATCACGCTAACAACAACATGGTGTCAGAAGTGGGATATCGCTCAGCGTGACGTTCCTCGGACAACTCTCCGGAGCCGGCGGAGACGGTAAAAAAAAAAAAAAAAAACAGTAAAAGTTCATGCCGTGCTAAGCTAGCAAGTGAACAATGGCGGATGGATTCCGACGTCCAGACCCTCTTATTTTCGGTGGAAATGTGGCAGAGAACTGGCGCAAGTTTGAACGAGAATATGAAATATTCATTGCCGCCGCACACAGTGATAAAACTGCTTAAGCCAGAGCCTACATACTCCTCAATCTGGCGGGACCTGAGGCTATTGAGAGAGAGCGGTCATTCACATATGCACCATATGCATATGACAGTCATGTTGGAGCAGAACAACGTCATAATGCATGCAACCCAGAGACGAACGTGATAATGGAAAGGCATAACTTCAATACCAAGTACCAAAAACCCGGTGAAACAATTGAGGCATATGTGAGTACATTAAAAAGCCAGGCTAAAACCTGCAACTTTGGAGCATTGCAAGACCAGTTCATTCGAGACAGACTTGTTTGTGGAATTAGCACTGACAGTGTAAGACGTGTCTTACTCAAGGAGACTAACCTCACACTAGTAAAAGCAATATGCATCTGTCAGATAAGCGAGCTCACTGAACAACACAGTAAAGCCCTCTGTGCACCAAAGCATGCGACTACTGCCAGCGTGGATGCCGTGCAGATAAAGCGCAGTGGGAAATTCAAGGGCCAAATGAAACACGACATGAAGCATGAAAATTCATCAACAATCATCTCAAGATGCAAAAATTGTGGTGGCACTCATCCAGCCAAACGAGAACAATGCCCAGCTTTTGGACAGGTGTGTCACAAGTGCAAGAAACAGAACCACTTCGAAAAGCAATGCAGATCAGCAAGACATGGCACACTTAGTAAAAAAGTGAATCATTTGGCAGCTGAAACAGATTCTGACAGTGAAGATACATTAACTATTGAAGGCTTGTCACTACATGATGATAGTGATGTAAACTCAGTGCAAGCCAACAAGAAGGAAGGACATTGCACTGTGATGGTGAACAACGAATCCCTCAAGTTAAAAGTAGACACAGGGGCTAAATGTAATGTAATTTCAGCAGACACCCTCAAAGTCATAAGGCACACTAAGTTGTTGTACAAGCCACACAAGCAAGTTAAACTAGTTGCTTTTGGAGGAGCCATGATCAACCCGATTGGTGCAGTGAATTTACAATGCATGCTAAAAGTCATACAACCTGCAATTTCAAGTTGTGAATGAAAACGTATATATTACAGTCTAGGCCTAAAGGATAGCCTAAAGATGGTAACTTTCAGCAAAGAAGTACACCACATAGACACTGCTCTGCAACAAACTCTGTCAGAGAACGTGTTTAAGGACTATGCAGATCTATTTAAAGATGAAGTTGGTGATCTACCTGTGACCTACTCAATGAAAATCTGTCACACCGTGGTGAGGGATGTCCTGTCTTGGGGGTTTTTGTCTGGCAAACTTCCTGTTTTAAGTTGAAAAGTAACTTCCCTCTCGTTTCAGGTCACTTGCCCTTCCTCCTGTGTCACCAGTCTGACGTCTCCCCTGATTCCCTGATTGTTTCCACCTGTGTCACCCCTGCTCATGTGTATTTAGTCCTCGTCTTCCCCTGTCCCTGCCAGAGCCCTTCACAGCCTTGTCCCAAGAACCTCGTTGCTATTGTCAAGTTTGTATTTTTATGATTTTTGTATACCTCTGCAGAAGAGTGACCTGAGTTTGTTTGTGCTTTTTGGTTAGGTCTGGATAGAAGTCTTGTTTCCTCCCTTTTGGAGTGCCTTTTGTTTCTAGTTTCTCTGATTAGTGTAGTTTTGTCTGCCTTTGTTTTTTTCCCTCCCGTGAGACTGTTTTTTTGTTGAGATTCACATAGTGTATTTAGTGTTCAGATCAGTGTAGTGTTTTTTCCTCTTGTTAGAGTGATTTTTATTTCATTTCTTTCTGTAATGGTTTTTGTCTTCGCTCACTTTGGCGAAGTCGAGATTTTCATAGCCTGTTTGTTTGTCACCCTGTCTAAAGAGTTACAAGGAACATCTAAATAAAAGCCTGCCAATACCGTTCTCTGTCTGCATCTGAGTCCTCCTTAAAACCCAGGTCTGACAAAATCGACCCAAACGTGATACCAGTGGTCAATCCCCCACGGCGCATCCCTGTTTTCTCGTTTAAAAGTAGTGGTTTCATCCAGTACTGAGTGAGGAAATTCAAGCCAGGCCGGACACTCTTCTTTGCTAAGGTTGCTGACCTCAGAAGGGTTATACTTAGCAAGCTAAACAGCAGTGACTCCCAGCTAGCTCTCAGCGTTCCAGCCCAAACCCACACCTCAGCTCCAGCCCATGCCTCAGCCACAGCCCGGCTACCAGCCCAGGCCTCAGTCTCAACCCCTGACAAGCCCTCAGTTTCCCCTTTTTGGGGAATCCACCTTGCCAAAGTGCCTCCACAGAGAAAGCGACTTTCCCGACCACGTTCTGGCTCCCTGAGGTCTGGCCTCCTGTTCTGTTGCTCCTCACCGCAGCCTGGGGCTTCATCTTCACTACACTGCAGCACATCAGAACCATGCCTGCCCAGAGCCCCGGCTCCAGTGTCAGCGGTCCAGTCAACACCTGCCAGTAGTCCTCGGTCGGCGGCCCGGCCTCCAGTGGGTCCCAGCCCGCGCCGCTTCTTGCATCTGTTCCTGTCTCTGTCTGCGTTTGCCGCTGATCCTGATCCTGATCCTGTTCCTGATTCTGGCCCTCATCAAAGTTTCCTGCCTTGCCCCTCTCATGTCTGTTGGTATGTGTTTTTGGATTTAGATTTTTGGCATTTTGATTTGTACGTTGTTGAAACTTTTCTGTTGCACTTTGTTTAGCTGTGTTAGGTGCTACTTTGTTTTTTGTTGCATTCAACTTTTGTTTGAAATAAAGCTCGCTTTTTGTTCCCCCATATCCTTGCCTCCCATGAGTTACTGCATTTGGGTCCACCTCCTATGTCCTCTTAGCTTTCCCCCTTTAACCCGAACCTGACATGGATGCTAAAAGCTCTTTCTGGCAAATCAAACTGGATGAGACCTCATCCATTCACACTACATTCACAACCCCTTTTGGCAGATTTAAGTTCCTAAGGATGCCTTTTGGCATTAACACATCATCGTTGGTGGCGATGGAGTAGAGGAGCATGACAAAAACTTAAATAAGGTGCTGGACCGAGCCAGACAAGTGAAGCTCAGGCTTAATCCAAAAAAGTGCAATTTCAGGCTCAGAGGGGTGAGCTATGTTGGACATGTGTTTACAGACACGTAAGGACTTAAGGCTGATCCAACAAAAATCACAGCAATCAGTGAAATGCCACCCCCAGAGGACAGCTCTCCAACGCTTCCTCGGAATGTCCTCAAAAACTGGGACACAGCAACTTCAAGGACCCGCACTTTGCGGTCTCCCCGAAGCAGTGTACTCCGGAGAGACCTGCAGGCCGCCTATAAATAGCTATTCATGCTATAATTTTGTAAATGTTTAGACCTTAATAATAAAAGAAAACATTCAATCCCTTGTTGTCCCTGAAAAGTAGCACTGATGCTGTTTGCTGTTATAAATTGTACTTAAGTTGTAAATACTGAATGGTACAGACAACGTGTAACAATAGAACACTATTTTATTTCAAGAATTATATAAAATGAACAATTATGAACAAATAATTTAAAAATAACTGCGGGACATAACAACAGAACAACAACATAACAACAGAAATAATGTAAGGATTGTCCTCTGGAGCAGAGAGAAGAGCCTCTCCATCCTCTCTGCAGCCTCATGTCCTCCTTCATCCTCCCTCCTCCTCTTCCTCCTCGGCCCTGGCTGATCCTCTTCCTCCTCCTGGTCACTTGGCCCTGATGTGTCCTCAGGGATAGAGGCAGTTAGGACGGGGGGGGCACTAATAAAAGGGTAATAATACAGCAAAAAAATATAATCATCATAAGGATAATCCTAAACTTAGCTCATTAATCAAATCAAACGTTTAACTAGACTTTATAGTTTTACAGTCTGGAAATAAAGCAGGGATCACAGCCTGATCTAAATCTGTTCATCTTGGTCCATTTATGTACATGAAGTAAAAATAGTCTTTAACATCTCCACAGTCACAATAAGATATAAGTCAACTGCTTTACTTCCAAAGGCATCACGCTGAGCATTACCAGCGTATTTTAACTGACATTTTGAGGTTTTAAGGTCCCTTGAAGTTTAACATATCTGGCGTTGGATGTTCAAATGAGTAAAAACCAAGTATAGACCCAATACTTACATCCAAATGCGAGATATGCGCCACTTGAGGTCGCCATTATTTATTTATTTATTTCTTCTCTTCGGGCGCGCAATGAATCTTGGGCAATTCATAGCCGCGAAGGATAGTAGCGGTGCGTCCTCCAGGAAGAGGCAAAAGAAGGCAGCATTTGGAGTGTCCTTTGAATTGGGACAGGCTTCGTGTAGCGTAGCGACATAATTGCACTTCAAACGCACACTCCGAAGGATGACCTTAAGTTATCGCGGGAGCAAGGCTGCTGCAGAGCAGTTGCTCTACAGTTATTGCTCAAGTCTAGACCCACCTTCATGACGTCAGGACTTTGCCCTAATTGGCATTTTATCTACACTGATGTATATTTCAATAAATTTCCATATCCATAAGCGCCTGTGCTGCTTTTCTACTCAAATATCACATACTTTCAGATAAGTAGCAGCTGTATGCACGCACCTATGGGATAGTCAACATGAATAAACCCATGAAATCCTTCATGTAACGCAACAACCCTGAAAGATCAGAATCAGATTCCTTTTATTGTCATTGCACGGTGTACAATGAAATTTTAGCAGCATCCGGTTATTCACACAACATAAATAGAATAAGAAGAACAAGTAAAAAGTACAAGGCATTAGTGCAATGTAAATATATTTTTTAGCTAGCTTAAGCATTTGCTTTAGAAAAGTGCTAAAATAAAATGTATACGTCATATGTGAACGCCATAAGACTGATTGAAGTGACACCCATTTCGGTGAATTATAGCAGGTCCAGTGCGTTGACATTACATTTGGGAGGGAGGGTGTGTTTTTAGTGTCACGCTGGGGTTTAAGGGGGAAAGCTAAGGAGATGGACCCAAACGCAGTTACTCACAGGAGGCAGGATCAGGGGAAACAAAAGGCGAGTTTTATTCAAACCAAAGCTGAATGTAAGACAAAAACCAAGGACCACAAAGGAAAATGAGTCCGAGCACCAAAACCCAAAGTAGCAACAAAAACAGCAAGACAAAAGTACAACCAAAAAGCAAAGTCCAAATCAAAAATGCACAACTCAAAATCAAAATATACCACAACGGGAGACTGGAGACACAAGACAAAGAACTCCGCGGAGACATTACGCACGATAACACCAGGCAGAAGCAATGAACGGACAAAGACAAGAGGGAACGCAGAGGCTAAATACACAGACACTAATGATGAGATGAGGAACAGGTGAGGAGAGAGAGGAGGGAGGAGGCCAGGTGAGGTAACGAGGGGGGAAGCTCAGAGGAGAAAACACTGACAGACAGAGGAAGACAAACATGCACAGAGGGAAGAGAAAGACAGGGAAGAACACAGGACACTGAAAGGACACAAGAGGGCATGGACAATCTAAACATAAGCCACAACAAGACACAACACAAAGACATGAACCTAGAGCCATGACAGTTAGGTAGATGTCTGACATGTCTACTGTATCCTCGTCCAGTGGGAGCTGCTGGTCCATCATAGACCTCCTCTGCTGTTCAATATTTGCCACGTAACATTACTTTAGGATTATTTTAGTGTGTCTTCAGTTTATAGGTCTCTAATGTGAAGTGTGCTAAACAACACTAATGCATATTAGGCCTATTGTGGATTATTATGGACTATTGTGGCAGTGGATTATTGTTCTGAGTGGATTACTGTTAACTCTACCGAGTTAGTTGCATCTTTATCACATGTATTAGAATATTTATTGTGACAATATAATTTGAACAAATGCGCCTACATTCCTACAGTTTAGTTATGTCTTTGATGTATTACTTTGTCAAATTAAAGTTAATTTAAAGTAAACTATACTATATATGATCGTTAGTTCTGCCCACAGAATATACGTGAAGACCGTATCATCAGTTAGGCAGAAGTCCACTTTGTAATACCCTGTGAAATATACACAAACATATTCCTTCAATATCACATAGTGCTCATCAGTCATTTATCTTAGTTTATTACTCTAACAAGTACAATGTGTTGAAAACTGCTTAAAAGTGACAACTTTGAAATTGGGTGCATGCTTACTGTGTATGGCAAAGTTTAATATAAAAACAGATTATACATTTCTGCTTTAGTGCGTAACATAACTCAATTATATAGTGTGAATATTTGCTTAGGATCTATTTTGCTTGGTAACCTTAGGAGTTTTGTATTTGCAGGAGTAATTCTGAAATATTTTGGAGACGCAGACCAGGAAGCAGCACAACCACCTTCAGCACCCCCGACGGACCAGGATGTTTAAGTTTAAAATGTTTTACAACTTAAAGTAAACATTTTTGAGGAGCACTGCATCAGTTTCATTTATTAGAGTTTTCATATATAGAGAGGATCCCCATTGTTTACCTTGTATTATCAGTTGAACTTGCTCGAGTGGGTAAACTTAAGATGTTTGATTTTAATTTGAGAGAGGTTTTCATGCCTCTAGCCTGTTTTCCTCTTAAAATGTAATAAATTGTTGCATCTTTGTGGATCACCTAAAAGGGTAATGAATCTATCCATCGTAGTTTGACAAAATAAGGCCCCCAAAAAGACAGAAACGGCCCTGCTTTGTGCTCTCTCTTTGTCAGTTCGTCATGTGATGCTCACCGTGTTACCTCCAGTGTCTCCTACTTTATCCCCATTGTATGTTTCTGTTTTTTGTTTCTGGCTTTATGTTTCTACTTAGCTCTCATGATTACTGGTTTGAACTTTGCTTTTGATTTGTGTTAGTGTTTTGTTTTTCTACTTTGTATTTAGGCATTTTTGCACTGGATTTTGGTTTATTCTCATCTTTAGTTATTAAAGCTCGCCTTTTGTTCCTTAATCCTGCCTCCTGTGTGTTTTCTGCATCTTTTTTTTACCAAATTGTATCAATGTTAGACAAAAAGAAAAATCAGATTGATGTATTCACAACTTGTGATTTTTTTTGTACTATTCAACTAAAGTCTATGGTCACTTTCAGTTAAAAAAAAAGGTCTCCCTAATGAATAGGCCCTACAGTGGCATTGATGGTTCTGACTGACCGAAGGCGAAGAACAAACTAAACTTTCCACTCCGCTGATTCACACCTTCCATGCCCTTCCCAGCTGCCTATTTCCTACCTGCACAGCTCCACTGTAGTCCCAAGGCCAAGAGATTATCGTGTTGATCTCAAAGTGTGAATCAATTAAGCTCTCACCACATTTGCAATCAATAAACAGCAAAGCTACTGACGGGCTTTCGCCTCAATCCTTCTCCCGTTGTCAAAATGTCCTCTAAAGCACCTAAGCCCAAACTCCTGTAGAGACGGCCAAACAAATGACTATTCCAAGCATGTCTATATCGACAGATGCTAAGCAAGGGGACTTGAGGGAACCAGGGGTAACAATAGAAAAGGGGTTTTCAAGAATCAGAGATGGATTTGTGTCATGATTGTCAATGATCTATTCTTGTGCCCTCTCAGTCAGACAGTGAAGCCCAATTTGTATTCCTGTTCCTTTTTTGTAACTGTCAGGGAGACAGACGTGTGTCCATGTCTGCTGCTGGGGCAGTCAATGAGCCATTGATTTAGAGAACCGCGTTGATGTCTGAGATGCCTACGTGATGGATGGGCCCCATCTTTAACAGAGGGTAAAAGGAAAAAAAAACACAGTAATAACAAAACAAGTGAAAGTATGAGATATAAGACTTTTGAAACTTTATAAATTGCCCACACAGCCGTTTCATAGTAAGTGCTTCCATGTCCATGTTTTCCTTTGATGGTCCTTTCTTTTTTTTTACTGTTTTTCTCTCTAATACACTGAAATTATTGAAGGATTCTTTCTCTTTTCACAAATGAAAAGGTCTGTTACTGTTTCTGCTGATTTCAAACATATTTCACATCAAAGGTGGCCATTTGAGCACACGACACACAGAAAGTGACAGAATGTGTATGTGTTTGTACGCCAAGTCTGTTGTGTTGCACAAATACCATCTAATGATCCACTGAAAGCTGTCACATGGCAAGCCTTCTATGAAGACTTACAAAGACTTACGTCTTTAAACTACTTTATAGAATTTTACCGCACCAATAGGCGTGGCTTGATAAATAAGAATAGTCATTTTCCCTTCAGAATGGTATCATCAAAGACAAAACAACTTCCTTTTATCTGCATGTTTTATATTGTGTTTATTGTTGTGTGCTCATATCCAACATAAACTGCATTCATATGGGATGCAGCTGTGTGTACCGAGCTAGTTTTCTCAGTTTTTGTTTGCCTAGGGGTGCATTTTAGTCAAAGTGTCTGAAAATATCTACAATACAGGAATAGTGGAACACAAGGCGAAAATTAAGCCAGCTGATGCACACCCAGCATAAAAATATGACTTGTTAGTTTAATGGAGGGTGCTAGCAAACCCTCATTATTATGTTCTAACACTGTGTATTGTGTCAGAAAAAATAGAACTAGCAATGCTAGCTGAAAAATGAACAAATGATCTGCTGTGCGAGGATAGGCTTCCTGGATCCGCTGTGTTTGTGTAGGGGGCCGGTCCAGATGTGAGTTGAACATGAAGAGAAGCTGATGATGCACTGAACACAGATGCATGTACATATTCAAATAATACAATTTCAAAATCCCCATATAGTATTGTGACAACACTGTGCTTAAGCTCTGGTTAGGTTTAGGCTAGAAAATCCCATTTCGAGATGATCGTGTTTTGACAAACATTGTTCCATCGCTCCAACGTCTCATCAAAAATAGCAGGTTTTGTTGCCACGAAGACTGCTTGAAAATGTTCAGATGTCACATTAAAAACATTTAGTGGTTTCACTATCAAATAGTTGCTACCTTTTTAAAAAGACCCGGTGGTTTCATGCTTAGAAACACCTTAAAACACTGTCTTCAACAACACATTCTCACACCCACATGTCAATATAGCAGCCTTGTCAGTAGCCCTACGCTAATAAGTTTGACACTAGTTACCCCACTAGCATCACTTCTTGAAGCGTCCCTAGTGCAGCAGTATAAAGAGTGAGAAAAGTCTGACTTAGGGGATGGATGGGTCATACAATGGACTTCCCTCTAGCCACTGGGATTTTCTTCTCGTTGTAACCAAGACGAGTCAAGACATGAGGAAGAACATGAGGAAGTTATCATACCTCAAATTTGTAACCTACAATACACAAGCAATGTACGTTACTTGAGTTACAAGACTGCATTTTTATTTTAACAGAGAGTATGATCTTTTCCTAAACCTAACAAAGATGTTTTGTTACCTAACTCCTGACAGAGTAGCTTTAGAGCCCAAACCTAACCAATAACATTTTGTGCCTAAACAAAACCAAATTTGTAAAATGATGCAATAAGAGCAAATTAATCATAATATGTTCTAATTTTTTCAGCTAGCTTTATGTTGAAAATCTGACTGGATGTTGCATATTACGTACTATTGCAAACTCAACCCCAGAGCCCTTAACATGCAGAACAGACACAAGGGGGATCGGAAGAGTGTCACACTTTGCTGCCATATTTGACAAGTTGGGAGGGAGAACGTCGCGTCTTGAGCAGATCTATTATGGTCTCTTGCTTGGCAGCCATATCTCACCCAGCTGCACCACCAGCCCCTCCTCCTCCATACATGAAAGTCAGCTGATATTCCTGTACACTAAACGTGACATGCCACTTATTGTAGAAATGTTCATATGAAACAGTTTGCAGAAACAAACAATGGCAACATTTATTCAGGAAATTGGATGAACTTCAACTAATTGCACACAAAAAAATATTTACTGCAGCGTTTTATTAATGTGAAAGACAAACAACTGTTGTTGGGACTGCAGAAGTTATTGGCTGCGGTGGGCTAATACTCCCTTAATATTTTACTCTACTTAATATGGGTGCCATTTTCTTCCTTCTGCAACCACTTCCTTTGTTGAACCATTTGTGAAAGAGATGCAACTCTTTTTATTTAAGTCATTTCGTACCAACAAGGGAATGCAATTGCAGAATCTCAACCATTCATCTTCTATGCTTTTTGTCCTAAATGGGAAAACCATAGTTGACTGTCTAAACATGTCACAGACCTGACTGTCAGCGATTTGCGCTAAGAGGTTCGCAATCAAGGCCAAAGACCTTTTTGAGCCCCAGCTGAATATAGGTTAAGTGGGTGAATACAGGCTGGAGCTGGCTGTGAAAGCTGCCATTTGATAGAATGATCTCTGAAAATGTTATAATGATGTAAAAGGATGGGTTAACACTCCCAATCCCTCCTCATCACCCTGCACCATCCACATTAGTCTAAGTGCCTTGATCATCCATGTGCAAATCCTCTGGGAGAATAGGGTGGGAGATGTTGGTGGTGGAGGTGTGGTGTTACATTCATCCTTGCGTCATATGAAACCCCCATTTCACGGCTGACTAACCTGATGGAAAGTAATAGGAGGACCGGGGGAATGATGAAGTGACATGACCAATAACTTTCATTATGTGTCTGTAACCTTGTCCCATTCGCTAATTAATTTTCCTCCGGCAGTCATATGTCGCTATGTGTTGGGCCACCGTAGAACATCCCCAGTAATCTCTCCTCACGTGCCTCAGCATGGCAATGCGTGGTCTTGTCAGGAAGGAGCGAACTAGCAAATATTGCTGATCCCCCGGCCTTAGGTAAGGTTTAGTAGTGGAGACCAATATATCTGTTTGCTTTTGCAGAGTCAGATTTGTCTATCCCTTCCTCAGCTCCTTTTTATAGATCATAGCCTCTTGCCAGATGCAATCTGTCTTTCTTTCTCGCTCCCACATAGCTGTGAGCTGAGAGATGTTTTCTTTTTGAAGTTCTGCTGCTCTTAGTTTTACCATGTTGTGTAGGATCGGTGTATTAAATAATATGTGCACCTTGCAACTATTGATCTCAATTCATTTTTGTTATGCCAATAGTCCAGTGGTCTTGGGGCTTAAAATGCCAATGCGGCTGGTCTCCTCATGTCCGTGACTGAAACCAACGTAAAACCTGAAGATCTTCATATAGTGTACATACAGTGAATACCAAAGTGTGCAGTAAAACTAATCAATTAGCTTAGTTTATTTAATGACGCTGTGGGTTTATGCAAACCAGTTGCAATGAGAAGAATCAGCAGGATGAATAATAGATCACAAGACTGAATCTGAACACAGGCTAACAGAAAGCTCCCTATCAGTTCTTATCTTCATATTACTGCTGGTACCGAGCAGTGGGCTGCTAAGTGCTCTGCTGTTCAGTGTTTAAACTGGAATTTCTAGAGCCCATTATAGCTTTATTGTATTTCCTATGTCATTATAGTTGTTTTTTTTTCTTCAAAACACAATTAAACCCGGAACTGTAAATCTTGCCTTGTGCCTGGCAAACTCCTTCAACAACACAGTCGGCCCCATTTAAGGAAGCCCATGGGGGTCCATGGCACAGGGAGGAGGACAGGATTTCAGCACCACCTAGTGGCCGCCTCAGACGCAAGGCTTTGTTTTGTGGAATGGGTTCAAACTGCATCCCATAAAGACTGGTTAAGGCAAAACAAGGGAGCCTCGTCCAAGCACCTATTCCCTGCTGTCACCTTACAATCTGCACACACAGGTAACACTACCTTTGCTCTAAAGATCACCATCACAAACGAGGAAGGAAGGAAAATCCTACAGTGCTGAAGAGAGAGGAATATCTTCTTTGCCATTACCGTTTGTTACTTTCAGAGGCATTAGGGGAAACAGCACAATGGCTCATAAGCCAAATGGTGTGGTATGAAACTGTCATTAGAGAAATGATAGAAAGAAAAGCCAATGGGCAATGGAAATGATAACGGAAGACAATATCGCATCGTTGTTGCTTGATGTGGATTGTTTTTCTCCAGGGCGTATCATCAAACCAGAAATGTCGCATCCAACATAATTTCAATTATATTTTATACATTCTTAATGATGATTCTCTCTTTGAAAGCAAACAAAACTAATCCGGTGTCATCGCAAACGCTTTAGTCTTCCTTCAGTTCAAGTCCATCCTAATCAGATCAGATCTAATGAAGTGTAATTTCTCATGCGCACGCACGCGTAAGATGCAGACAACTCTCCATCTCTTTTTTTATGTATTCTTCTTGTTAATGTGTTTATTTTTTTTCACCCACAAATATGACCGTGTACCTACTTTGTGTGAAAAAGACTTCTCATCTAGTCCTCCTCTTATTATTTTTATATGAATAGATGCAAAGGGCAGAGGGAGCCACATCCAAACACCACCTATCCCTGGACAGTGACTGCAACCAAAGACACTGGCAGAAAGAAAGAGACTGCTTAACTATGGAGTTTCATTTTTGGCATTGGGGCTCAGCATACCACAGAGACCCGGGAACACACTGATGATGAAAAAGAATGTCCTAGATTTTCAGAGAAAGAAGGGGGCTGGGCACGGGGAAAAGAGATTAAAGGATATGTTTTGACAGTGGTAGCCTGTTCCAGACAAAGTCCTGCACCACATTCGGGGGGCTATACTCTTTCTTCCTTCTGCCAATTCAGATTCAGTCATGATATGGTTCAGGGTTTGGGTCATTTTCTCTAAAATTTCAAAAGATTTGCCGGTTGCCTCCATCACTACTCAAACCTTGATAGTTGGATGGTGACCACAAGATGGGGCATTACCCCTTTTATATGTAGGCTTTTTTGCATAATGTCTATCCACCGCACAACAATCATCAGTCTTTTCTTCACCTCCTCACTCCTGACCTAAGCACACACACTGACCCTCATAAATCCTCCATATCAACCTCCCCTCTGCCCTCTATCTCTGCGTCCTCCCACACCCATCTTTATCTAACTGCCTCCCCTCCTCCCCCAGTCTCATCTAAGGGTATCTCTCTCTCTCCATTCTCTCTCGCTCCTCCATCAGTGAGGAATGCTTCTCGCTCTCTCTGTAATAATAAGGCTTTCAAAAGCCTGATGTTAACACTCCGGCTCCAGCAAGATCACTTGTTGATGAGGTGACATGGAGAGAGGGGAAGGAAAATGGCGAGATAGGTGAGAGGGGGGTGGGTCTCTGCTAGGCAAACAAAGCCTTGGCTATTTCAAGGTTGTCATGTGTCACGGTGCCCACAGGCCCGTCCATACGCAGCTGTCTTTGCACAAGCCTGTCCACGTTATGAATGGCTATCGCGGACGCAGACCGTCAATCAAGGCAGTATACAGACACTCAAGGCTGGGGTGAATATAAGCACTGCGAGATTTCATTTTGTAACAAGCTCATCATTAGCAATCAATAATGATTGTCCCATTGCATTACATCTTTCTCGCCTCCTTTTCACACTTGTAATGCCTTTTTCCTCTCCCCCCGTTCCTTTCTCCTCATTTTTTTTTCCATCTTCCTCTGTCTCTTTTGTGTTTATTTGTCCCTGAGGAGGTAGTGGAAATGTGGCCATGCCTCAGGCCAGGAAGAAGGTCAGAGACAACGGCAGCGCGGATCCTGTATAATTGTACGTCTGATGTGCTCACATTTTCCATTCAGGTGTTAGAAATGGACCCTTTTCATCACATGTGATGAAAGGCCAAGTCCTTTTCCAGAGAGTGAGCTGCATTATAATGCCCGGATTTTTTGTCTCGTATTTTATTGTCAATGTTATCAATGCGCAGCAGCATTCCACTAAATCTTGACCTGAAAGCGATTGAAGACAAAAAATGCACACATAATAAAGAAAAATGAGATAACAACTTTGACCCCCAAAAAGTTAGGGCACTGTTAAACATAGATGAAAACAGGATCTAATCATTTGCAAACAGACTGCATCTACTGACAGCAGTTTTACAAAGTGTTCTTGAGCCCATGTATTTAAAATCCTTTGTTGTGAAGCTCACCCCATTCTTGCTTCTGAACAACTGAACCCTTCAAGGATTTCCATTTCATACCAATCATGATACTTTCATAGTTACCAGTCAGCCTGTTTATCTGTGGGATGTTCCAAAAAACTTTCTCAGTCTTTCGGTGCCCCTCTCCCGGCTCGTTTGAAATGTGTTGCTGCCATCAAATTGAGAATAAGCATCCATTTACAAAAATCTAAGTTGACGAGGCAAAACATTAGATATGTTGTCTTTGTGCTGTTTTAAATTGAGTATATTTAAAAAGGATTAGCAAATGATCACAAAACACTAATAATCATTACAATATGAGTAATGTACCAGGATGGAGCCTTTGGTTACCACCTTTATTGTGGTTGTTCTATATGTATATATATGTATATACACACACACACACACACACACACACATATATATTATTTATAGTGTAGTATATATTCAGAAGCATAATGGTGAAAGCAGAAAGAAGACGGAAAAAAGACACAAGCAAGAAATAAAATGATGGAAGGGACTGTGACAAAACTCTCAAAGGTTAAGAATGATTTAATATAGCTGTGTAGCATAGCTAGTTGATATTGTAATTGTTAGCCTAGCGGGAAATGACGCAGCATTGCTTTGTCTCTCAATCAAAGCAATCAAAGCAAAAGCCGTAGTTTCATGATGTCATGAAGCAGTGTGGGATCATTTGAGTTGTTGTCTTCATTGTTTTATTCAAGTTTTCTTCAGGTTACATGTCGCCACATTTGCTAGCTTCACCAGAAGTTAAAGCCGGAGGCAACCAAAATAAATGCATCGTCACCATGAGTAAAAGTAGGGATTCCTCTGGGTGTGCACATGCACACAACTCAACAATATTTATTTCAAAGAGCTAGTGTTTTTGGAACTTGGAAATGTTACATGATCTATCGTTAGCCCTGCAAATGAAAAAAGTCTCAGTGTAAGAACCAGAGTAGAATGACTCTCTACCTTGAACATATGCTGAGGTTTCATCACTCTTAAATGTGTTACAGACACTTCACTACTGATTATCCTAATAACCGCCTGCATACATACATTTCTTTCTTGATGTGACAATAGTATTAAAAGGGTTACAGGCCCTGTTGTGTATGAGCCTGTAGGCTGTCTATTTCACAGCGATTTGGTTCTCACCAGCTGAAGTGGAGCGAGTTGTCCCTGACAAGAATCAAATTTGGTTTTCCATTTGAGTAGTGATTTTTAATGCTCATGTTTCATTATTGATTTAGCTGAGAATAAAGTCGTACAGCAGGCATGCAGATGGAGACAGATAGTTTGTGTGTGAATTGTGTCCACACTGTTTAAAAATGTTTGTGTCATTGTCTAAGAATCCAATGATGTGATAGTTTGTAAGAAGGTGTACTCTCTGCTGAATTATATATTAGATGTATTGTATTCTGGCCTTTCAGAGTGGAAAGAAATGTTTTTGCAAAACTTCTTTCAAAAGCTAAACTAGCTAAGTCTAGATCTTGCTTTTCCTATCTTGGAGAAAAGCGGTGACATTTATGTCCTTGATGAGAATTTCTTGATTTTTGTCAATATTTTTCGTATTCTATTTTTGTTTGTTAGTTTCACATAAAATTTGTGTTAATTCTTTTTTTTCTTTTTTTACAGAAGAGAATGAGGGACACTGTGGCGCCAATCCTCACCCATATCTATTCGACCTTTAGTTTACCAATGTTCCCATTGAGATAAAATCTCTTTTGCAGCAGCTAAGACGGCAGCATAAACATTTTCACATAAAAGAAAGAACAACAAACGTAAAACTTACAACATAAACAACGTATATTTGAGTTAATCAATCATCAGCAGCTGTCGAGTGTTGGTTGAAATGTTTTGTTTTTGAGATTTTAATAGGTGGCCTTTTATGCAGTCTGTTTTGCGGTGTCACATCTACAATATATGTTATTTATGAGTCTTGCCACAGTTAATGCCAGCTTTTCACTGGTAACAGACCAAAGAAAAAATGCCATGCCTATGCCAAAATACCAGGAAGCCAAAGTAAGCTTAGTCCACATGTGCCCTAGAATAAAGGGGCACATGGTGGTATAACCTGCGCTAAATCTGCACTAAAGACGACACTCTCTGAAGCATGTCCGGTATCAACTACTCCTGTCACGACAAAGCATACGGCATTTGCATCTTGCATGCAGAACTTCTCCCACAAAATAAATGTTTAACCGCCTGTCAAGTTTTTATGTCAAAGATTCCACTTTCTGCCGTCTCCTTTCGTGGCTGCCTCGGATGTGCTACGTTGTTTGCCAAGAATGTGTGCCACTGAGAAGAATGGTGGCCTTGGGGAAAAACTGAAAAAACAGATGATGGCAAATGTTTATGAACCAAAGAACAGCTCCCCCCATTTACTGATTATTTGCAAAAAGATGAGGCTAACGTACTGTTGCAACTTTTTTCAAAGGTGGTCGAAAGGTTGCCGCAGTCAGTGTTACTGCTGCTGATCACAGCCTGGATCTCAGCTCTCCCCTTCCAAATTGACCAAAAAGCGTGCCTGTATTTTGAGTTTTGTGAAGGTTGAGGATCTTCCTGTTGGTAGTCCTGCACTTTCCCTACAATGCCATGAATGCACGACTGCTTGGATGGACTGTTTGATTATTTTTTTTTCCCCTGGTTTTATCGTGCATATACAATATTTATCATTTTCGCTTTATTTTTTACGTTACATCATCTCATTTTGACTTTGCTCTGTTGTGAGGTAGGATGTATTCTTGCTGTCCATTTAATCCACTATGTGAGTTGTGAAATAAGACATCCTCGGAGAACTAGCTTCTCTTCATCCAGTCGCACAGATGGTGAAATTTCTGGGGATTCATCTAATTCAATAAAGTATGTCCTTTCTGTAGAAAAAAGGATTGTTAAGACTCTTTATCTGTTAAAAGTAAGACGATGGGATTGCGTCAGCTTCGTGTTTTAAATTGAAGCTTATTGGTCTGTGATCTGAAATGATAATTGAACAGATACGGAGTGCAGGCTTATTAATTTTGGCAACACCAGTTTCTTATTAAGACATAATAAGCTTGAGTTTTTTTTTCTCATTAATTCTAACTTTGAATTGGGAATTGTGTTAAAAATTCATCCCACCATTTCGTCCATTAATTGCATGGAATGAGAAGAAGCACCTTGAAAACAATATATATTGGCTATTGCTATCTTCATCTCTCGAGTGTTATTGTAGGAATGAGCCGTAATTAGAGCATTGAAGTTGTAAATGGCTGAAAAAAAAATCAGCATTTTCACCTGACTGCAGACTCAAACCGACTGAAAGATTTTGACATCCGAGGTGACCTTTGGGTGCAAGATGTGAGCAGGTTGTCTGAAGGTAATTTGGTCGACATCAGTATGCCGGGTCGGGTGTCATGTTGGGAGGCCTGTGTGTTGCGGACCAGCGCGATCGCTTCGACTACTGCGCTAATTGAATCCACTCCTGACGGTGCACTCCTGGGGTTGTCTGACGAGCGAGACCAGGGAGATGAAAGGTTGGATATCCAAAGAGAAGGTAGCTGGGTTTGGAAGGTGAGAGGAGGCAGGCAGATACAGACATACCCCAACAAACACACATAAATACACATATGTTCGCCACAATCATCCTTTGATTCTGCTACCTCCTGTCTGGCCTCACCACTGCTCAAACCCTGAGGCAATACCTGGGGCAAAAGACTTTACAGGGCTCTGACACTGGAGCATCAACAGTGGGCGGGGGAGCGGAATTGAAGATTAGGAAGGTACACCGTCTGCGTACGCGAGCGTGTGTGTGTGTATGTGAGCGAACGCAAAAGAAAGGAAGACAAACACGCTGTCATCAGCTTCTCTTAAGGTGCTCCAGGGATATTGCGGATGCCATTAGGCTGGGCCATATTCAGCGGAGCAGATGACATGTGGAGAGACTACAGAGCATCAAGTAGACAACAGCACAGAGCTGAGAGTCAAACTGATTTGGCAGTTTTAGGATTTGTTGCTCGTTCCCCGGCGCTCGACATATGTGCGACTTCACCGTCTCGCTAAAGTCTTTATAATGTCAGGTGAGCTGTCTGTCAGCGGAACAGTTATAAACTGACTTTGTTTTCCACAGGCGGCAGACAGAATTTTGTAAATGGAAGAGAACTGCTGCAAATCACAAATGCAGCTGTAGGTAGGTAATATTCGGTTAAAAGCCAATTTAGTAGTCAGCTACACAAGAAAGTCTGACTTTTTGAGGAAACGTGAGACAGCTTATGGAGATGCGAGGAAAGCAAAGTGTCTGTGCCCTGGTGTCAAAGAACAAAAACATTTTAAAAAATATTAGGAAAAACTGTAAAGTCTTTTAGATCAGGGTCACTCTTGAGAAACAGATTAACTGCATCGCCAAAAAGCAGGAGCAGCGTTCAAAAGTTAAAACGCGTGGAAGAAGAGTTTTCAGCGGATATACATTTCATTTTGCCGTTATGTAATATTTCATTAAGTATTTATATTTTTGTTGTTTTCGAATTTTGTGTATGGCGCGTACTCCGATCAATTGAATTATTTACGAATTCTGTTTGCCCCGGGCCCGGTATGTACATTTCATGTATTCCGCAAACATAAGCTATATGTTTCTTCAAGGGCATATGTAAATATCATGATTAATCATCACTTCCAGTGTTGGCTCGCTGCAAGGAGTCATATCTTCACTGTGTCTGTAGAGGCGAGCAGTATCACAACCGTAACCCGGGAATGTGAGCGTATACACAAATGTATGTCAGTATTTACATTTGCATGGAACACAAATATTATTCCAGTTTCATTGTTGACTCGCAAGGAGGAGAGGGAGGAAGCCCACACAACATGTAAAGCAGGCAGGACGTGCGTAATGAAAGCAGCCACACAAAGGAAATGTCACATAAAGTGTTCCTAAAATAAAAAGAACTGAACTAATTATGCTCTGTTGTTGTTTATAAGACGCTGGTGCCTCCATCTTTTATTCATCAAGACACTTGGCGGCTCGAGGTTCTCTGTCTTTCTCTCTCACGCTCACTCTCTCAAATCTCATTTCAAACAGAACCCATTGAGCCGTGGAACTGCATTCCGAATCACAATGAACTTGTTTCTCGGCAGTAAAGGAAAAAGGACGGAGGAGAAATAAAAAAATAAATAAAAAATGGCAAGAGTGAAGCTTTAGCACGGCAAGCAGAGAGAAAGAGGGAGATGAGAAATGGGGCTTTTCTAAATGTTACCTGACAATCACGCGGGCGAGGACACGGATTCACAAAACAGGAAATAGACAAGTTGTTTTGATATCGAGGGCAGGCCACTGGTTCAGAGTCAGTCAGCCTCGAGCCCTGTGAGCACCGCTGCACTAATTTCCGATACCCATGGAAACAGACTCACAGACTGACAACAGAGACGGAACAAATGGGCATTTTGACACACACAGCCTTAAAACAAGTCCTTGAATTAGAAGGAAACTTTCGGAGGGACTGTGATTTAATTGAGTTAGTCATCCCTACTACAGCCACTTTGCCTCAGGAGGGCCCCCTAATGTGAGATTCACATTATTTAATGGGAAATTTCACGCTCATCTCCTGAACTGACCAAAGTGCATAGTCTGGCTATGCCTCATTAGACAAACTGCAGGATTCACTTCCTGTGGATATTTTGTACCTGCTTTTCTTCTTCTTCAGGGACTCACAGACATGTTACGTTTCTCTTTCCACCGCCACGAGCTCCCTTTGGGAATAAACGCTGTCGCCAGGGAATTTGAAGTCTGCGTGTTAACAGGACCTATCACAGTTTGACAGTCTTTAGCGAGGGTACACAGAATACACAGAATTGATATTGTAACAAGTGTGTAATGAAAAGAGATGGCCAAGAACTATACAAAACACTCCCATAACTTGAATGGTTTTTGGCTCGCCCAAGCTAGTTAAGATGTAAAACGGCCAAAAAATGTTTTCCGAACAAAGTTTTCTCCGTTGGTGTTTTAATATCAATGATGAATATTTGCAAGATTAGATAGACGTGTGTTTGATGCATCTGATCTTTCCTGAGCTGATATGGTAAGTAACAAGTCCCACACTGGGTTTGTAGGTGAAATGGTAGAGTTCAAGTTATTTTTGAGATGCGCAGAAAAAAAAAAGAAAAAAAAAAGCTGTCTGGAATTTACAGGGAACTTCAGAGTCGATATGATCCATCTCTGAGCCGCCATCTGGCCTTGGCTTCTGTTAATAGAGGGTTTTGCTCTGAGCTAGCCAACACGTGGCTGGAGACAGACAGACATAGAGCGAGGGAGAGGAAGCAGGGAGAGGGGAGAGCGGGAGGTAAGAGAGAAAAAACTTAAAGGTGAGAGCAGGAGCGAGGGGGAGCGGAGGAGGGAGACGCAGAAGCGGAGCAAGGGAGAGACAGCGGGGCGTACGGGGAGAAGACAAGCGAAATTAAGTAAGAGAAATATGGCGAGGAACAGAGGGAATGAAGATAAAAAAGAAAAGGTGAAAGATTGAGCAAGAGACGGGAGCAGGAGAGAGTGCAGGGCACTCTAGGGGGGAGCATGTACTTAGAATAAGGAGCAAAGTGAAGAAATGGAGCCTTAGAGTACATGTGCCCCAGGGAGGATAGTGTGAAGTACCTTTTGTCTTCCCACCATCAGGAGCTTCTTTTGAGTAAACCGGGCCAAGCATTTCCTTTTTGTAAATCTCACTTTGAAGAAGGGCAAAGCTAAAGCTTCTCCCACAGTGGCGATCGAGTATAGTTGTACCTCGGCCCACGCAAATCCCTTCCTCAATAGCTGTGGGTGTGTAACAGTTTCATTTCCATTTTGGAGCACAGGGAGATTGCTCATTGCCTAGACACGTAACAGCAGCTTCACCTTGGTTGTGAGCCTGCATATGTTGTCCACAGTGATTGGCAAGGCTGTGTGACCAATTTGATTTAAAGCTTTGTGCCTGCTTCCTTTATCCCCAAGACTTGTCAAAAATGACACGTGGCATCAGGCATGCTTCTGTCGCCGCCGCTTCTGCACTTCCGCCGAATCCCGCTGGGAGATAACAAGCTCCAAAGCTGAATTCATCACCAGTGATCATCATGATCGCTCCCTAATTGTTGCTCTAATGCATGCAGGTGTGCTCCACCAAAGGGCCCCTAAGGGAGGGGGATTGTAAATGCAGGAGAAAACAGAAGTGCTGCTCCTGCTGCAACCAGACTAAGAAGTTGGTGCAAGATTGCGTTCGAAGGAGAGAGTGTTGCATGCTACTGGAGGGAGATGGTAATTAAGCCCGGGGCAAAGTGGTAATGGATCAGCCCAGAACTGTCATCTGCAACTCTCCAGTGCCCTGCCTGTGATGAGCGAGCGGTTTTCTGTCAGCTCACAGAAATCAAAGAGGGAAAAATGAATGTGAACTCCAACTATTAGTTTTGCATGGGTCAAATGGCAGTCTGTGTGGTGCAAAGTTATAATAAGGGGGGGGGGAATACAACATGTATACTATGTCAAAAACATTTCATAACCAAAAGTTTTTTTCTTGTTTTGTGTTGAATATTAACTTTGTCTAGTTATAGATATGGAAATAGTTGGTATAATTAGCAGAACAACCAATGATATACATGCACAGTGTAAATGTAGATAGGTTGGTGAACGAGGAAGGTTATCAGCTCTGTTCACCAAAGCAAAAGTGACCCGAGTTTGTTAGGATAATGACGTTAAGACAAGTTATCCTTTAAATGTGAGCAATATTTTTGTTACAGAAGAGAAAATACAATAATTTAGCAGTTTCACCATCTTTTCTTGTCCAAAGATGGTTAAAGTTTGCCTTAAAGACACACACACGTTTGTCTAGCATCACTTGTGAGGACCCTCCCTTGACACACTGCATTCCCTAGCAACTTACCTGGACCTTACCGTTAGCTTTACCTAATTGTAAGTCTTAACACTCAGACAGCCCTTTGAAGTTGAGAGGACCAGCACGCAATGTCCTCATAAAGCAGAGAGGTCCTCACAACGCTGGTATGAAGCAAGAGCAAAAAGGCAGCAATACACACACACACACACACACTCACATAACACACAGACACACTCACATAACACACAGACACACATGTTTTCACACTAATTATAACCTAAATCAGTATAAACTAGAAATAAAATTTGCATTCTAAAGCATTAAAAAGACTTTCTTTCTCTTATCTGCTGCACTATTTTTGGGGATTGCTGGCTGTGCACCCTTCAGCTCTCCATTGTCACTTAAAATAATTGAGCAAGTCAATGGGCCGTAAGGCTTTTTTTTCCTTTTTTTTTTAAATATATGTGATCAAAAACAGTTTTAGGAAATAGGCCTAGTTGTACTAAAGGAAAGATACATGTACTGCGTTATTCAAATTCCACGTTGAACAAACAGGTAATTTAACAAGTTATTCAGTTGGGTCTCCTTTCACTAATGAATATTTATCAAGCAACATAAGTGCTAGCATTATAGCTTGGCAGTTAATGGAAGTTAATTTCTTCTGTCTGATTATGTTGATGTGCAACATACATTCTCCTACTCTTCTCTCCGTCTCTCTCTCCCTTCAGCTCAACCCAACTGGTTGCGGCAGATGGCTGCCCACCCGCAACCCAGGTTTGCTGCATGTGTCCACCTGTTGAAAGGCAGTTGTTCCTCCCCATTGTCGCTGAGTGCTTGCTCTGTAAATAAAATGATAAACGGTACAGTCTATACCTGCTCTAAATGAAAAAAATGCCCTTATACGACCCTTGTTTCAATTTGCTGCTTTACAAATAAACACTGAATTGAATTACTCAGATTTCATTAAAACTTGGACGGAATTATTAATTATTCTTCAAGCACATATTTCTCACATATTATTTGTCTTCTCCGTGCAGACAATACAAATAATGCACACATGCTTGTTAGCATGCAAATGCAGACCCGTGGGCGCACACGCAGCCGCACATACACACACAATGACCCGATTTGTTGTAAGGAGGCATGCAATCATACAAATGTGTAGTTTTCTTCATTGCCCCAGGACTGTTGGTATTGCAGTACAGAATTGAGTGTCTCTTTGTATCTCAAAGTTCTCATTAAAAAAGCTCACACAGCCTGTTTTCTCCATTTCACTCGTCTCATGGGCGAGTAAGATAGCCATGGAACAGACCTGAGGCTAATCATCCAACTGGTTCTTCTGTCTCTCTCTCTTTTTTTATGATTTTGCTCATATAAAATGATATAATTATAAATTATCAACCGAGACAAATAATGACAATCCAGCTGGTACAGTGTGGGTGAGAGCCGACTGAACAAGTAACTTTGTCGCTTTGAAGCCTGGAAAAGAAGTCAACAGTATTCTGCGTCTTTAATGCCACTAGTGATTACATTGTTGCACATCAAAAAAACAAGACAGCTGGTAGGAGAAGGAGGTATCAGCTGCACGCCGCGCTGCTCGAGTTCCTGTCAATCTAAAACACTGAATCACACGTTTGGTACTTATCATGCATACCCCCTCTTACCAAAACCACTGACTGTTGCTCACAGATTGTACAAAATACTGGGGACAGACACGGTTTACACTGAGGAGGTGATTCCAGGTAAAAGCTATCATCTCTTTTTCGAAGTGCCCTTATCAAACCTATTGTACTCTGCCGCAGAGAAGGAAAATATAAGCCCACAAACTATTATCTAAAATTATTTGTGCAAAACCAGCCATATGTTAGCTGTGTCTCTGAAATGATACAAGAAAAGAAAAACATAAATTGCATAAGAATACGTACATGGACAGATTTTTCTCCAACACGTATTGGAAAACAGGACATAAACTAAATGAAAAAGTATATTTGGTGGGGCATTTGAAAAGAAAAAGTGTATTTTATGTTACAGTAAGGAGTAATGCCAATATGAATTATGTATTCCAGTTGCTTTAGACAACTATGATGGTACGGATATGAAGGAGTATTTAATTTGGGCACTAACATGGACCACGCTGTCCTTGTGTCAGCAGACTCTGGATGTTTAAGGGTAATAATCAGATGTCGACCTTGTTGGCGGCCTGGACTCCTCTTATAATGGAGGGGACTTGAACCAGACACACACATGCACACGTACACACACACACATTGTCTGCTTCCTTCAGAGTTGCATGATTGTGTATGGAGAAGGACATACTTTGTAAAGCTGAGTGAATGTACTGTACATGTGTTGCTGTATTGTACTGAATGTATACTTCAAACTGTTGGTATGACTGTGTACATCTGTGGTATGGTCTGTGGTTATGGATATGGTTTCAAGTAAGGACAGCTTGGGTTGAACTAGTTCTTATTTTTCTATTCATCACAATGAAGATTGAGGGGTAAGAGTTCTTTTTTTAATTTTTTTGTTCATGTTTAACACAGCTGTCTTTCACTTTCCTATACTGAAATATACAGTATGTAGCGACTTAAATGAACAAACTAGTCGATGAGAGACTGAGGTTGGGCCTGATTGATTGTCTGACGCGCTTCCTAAAAGAATTCACTGCTATACGAAAATAAGTTTTAACTTTTTATTAACAAAAAATTAAAATCAAGTCATAATAAAATGCACAAACTCAAAATCAAAGTAATCACAGCGATCAAAGATAAATAGCGGTCAACAAAAATACGGCGACCCAGCTCACCCTCTCTCTCCCTTACAATGAGAAATGAACAGGTGCCTAAATTAATAGCCCCGCCCATATTCACATGACCCACTATCACCTACTCAATATGACCACATAATAAATAATCATAACCAAAACAAACACCAAAAGATAACAATATCACTTCACCTTGTGATTAATAGAAAAAACACCTACCAATTCATTCATGGCTCCTACACAGTATATGTTTGCTTTATATATAACTACAATAGTACATCTGACATTACATTTGATATTTTTCCACTCAGCCACTCGACGCTATCAACACTGTGTTCTTTCTCACACAAAAAAAAAAAAAAACACCCACATTCAGACTCTCTCCATCACACAATATGAGACCAATATGTCCCAGTTCAAGAGCTGTCGATCAAACCTCAACAAGTCTGTCAAAGCCGGAGGGATTAATATGTATGTGTGCACTCTTCCTATTATGGTGCATGAGGGGAGAAAGCGTGGGCATTTACTCTTGCAGGCATGGATATGGCATAACAGATGTGGCATGCTATCATTGTCTTTACAAGGGAAGGAAATCCAACCACAGATGTGTACTGATGTTCTTACGGGAAATTGTTGTTCAGAGCAAAAACTAACATGGTTTATTCAGGTGA
>OMLP01006404.1:8616-22386 GCA_900302685.1 Spondyliosoma cantharus | reverse complement strand
TGGATGATGGATGAATGGTTGGATGATGGATGGATGGATGGATGGATGGATGATGGATGGATGGTTGGATGATGGATGGATGGATGATGGATGGATGGATGGATGGTTGGATGATGGATGGATGGATGATGGATGGATGGATGATGGATGGTTGGATGATGGTTGGATGATGGATGATGGATGGATGGTTGGATGGATGATTGGATGATGGTTGGATGGATGATGGATGGATGGATGATGGATGGTTGGATGATGGATGGATGATGGATGGTGGATGGATGGATGGATGGATTGGATGAATGGATGGATGATGGATGGATGAATGGTTGGATGGATGGTTGGATGATGGATGGATGGATGGATGGTTGGATGATGGATGGATGATGGATGAATGGTTGGATGATGGATGGATGGATGGATGAACGGTTGGATGATGGATGGATGGATAGTTGGATGATGGATGGATGGATGGATGATGGATGGATGGATGGATGGATGGATGGATGGATGGATGGATGGATGGATGGTTGGATGATGGATGGATGGATGGCATAGTAAAGTGAGGGAGAGGGTTTCCTCTATTGGTCTGATCAGAAATGGTCATGAATATGTTTGTTAACTTATTAAAAGGCATTATGGCAATCTGATTATTTCACCATTTTATTTTGTGAAACACAGATATGTACAGAGTGACTGACGGTAACAGAGAAGCTAACACAATTCCATACAAATCTTCTCTGGTGGTGATAAAAAGAAAAAAGCCTGAGAAACAGCTGCCTGAGAAGCTAATTTCTGAAATATTAACACATTTGCAGGGACGTGTCATTCAGAGGTCAAGGTTTGAGTTTTTTCGTTGCTTCTGAATTGATTATTTTGTGCAGAATAATGTGGTATTTGGCGAAGCAATCTACCAGTTTCATTTCCTTTCTGTGCAGAATTACTGCAGATTTTTGAATAAAATCGGAAGCCCTCTTGAATAGGCATTCATCGAATTTGTTTTAATGATTGTGAATTTTCAGGGACATTTGATTGTCTACTGTAAACAGCAGTTCAAGTGAATAATGACTCCATCAGTGTTTAAACCGGTTCCCTGTGAACTTCGCTTGTCACTGTGCTGTTTTGTCCGCCACCGGGCAGGAAATCTCCGAGGAAAATGAAAAGCTGGAAGCGCTGGCACCATTTTCTATCTGCTTTCATGTCTCCATTAGAGACTAAATGAATGAATAAACTCACATTTTGTCCTTTGTTGTTGGTAGTTTGTAGGAAACACAAGGCGATCTGGTTGTCTTTGTTACCGCTGTGGAACGCTTGTCTGTTTCCACTTCAGCTTCTCTTTTTATGGACACGAGCAGCGTTACGACCCCAGAATTTACATATTTTACACATAACATAAAAATGAAATATTTATTTTTAATGCAGAATGGATCCAGCTCGGGATGATATCCAAAGAATCTTCTTCATAAGTTCAGACGCTGGTCTGATCAGTGCATCCCTACTGTTTCACTCTGACTTAAGCAATGAGCACATTAAATCTTAATGTGCTCATCAATTCTTAAAGGCAGAGTTTGGGAGATTGGTTGTAAATGTATTCTCAGTATGCTGGGAGTTTGGAAATGTGACCTATTGGTGTTTTCATACCAGTTAAATTGAACTTTTTTCTACACGACCGAATGGGTTACTTTCATTTCAATCATGCTCGTGTCTCAAACTAACCCCCGGCCCAAGGACACTAGATCCGAGATCCGTCCTATCACACAGTAATTCGTCCATTCTCAGCCAGCACCCTGCAACCCTTGATGACTAAAATAATACAACACTCCACTCTGGTATTACATAACACTTGTGGCGGACAGAATATAATCAACAGTTGTAGTGTCACATTGATCAAATAAGGAAACCAAGTAGGGAAACAAGCCGGTGTCACATTTGAACACTTCCTCTCCCTAATCCCTAAACCCTGAAATTCTCCTGGATTACTTTAAGCCACACAGTATATTGAGACGTACAGAGGCCATTAGAAGGAGGTGATCATTGGGGAAGAGGTAATCTTATATGAATATATGAATATCTCCTTACGGCTGCAGCCTGACAGCAATTAGAGCCGCGGCTCCTTCTTCACTCTGGGAGCGGATAAGCCCAGCCGTGTGCTTTTTGATTGTGAAGCTTTGATGAACCAAATCCAGTGCACACGACACGTGCCCCCTGCCATAGTCTCATCACAGAGGTGGGGGGCTGGGGCGCTCTTTCTTCCTCCACTGCCTGCAGGGTTTTTTATGATGGCAAGGTGTTTGGTGTGCCGATGAAAGCCGCCCCTCTCCTTTCTCTGCAGACTTGCACTCAAAACATGTGCACTTGTGGCTGGATTATTGATATTATGATATCCTGGCGCTTTTCCTCGGGCTCATTGGCTTGTTAAAAGGGGGGGTTTCCTTGCTTTTTTCCGTAGCTGGAGGGTGGAGTTAAGCTCTGATTGATTTCCAGACGGAGCCGACACAGTGCATCACGCGGAGCAGAGGAGGAAAGCCCATGGTAACCTAATAACGTCCTCCCCGCAGTAAACGGCGATAACCGCGTTATGTAACTCGGTGGCGGACTGTTTTATGAGAGTCAGCAGGGTACTGACAGGCTGCTGGTTAAGGGACTGAAGTGTGATGAAAACCTCACTCCCTCCGTTTGTACCCGTATTGTTTTCTAGCATAAAAGGTTTTTCCTCCCTTTCCTTTTCTTTTTTTTCCAGCACTGGGAAAATCCAGACCTTTGTACTTTATCTGAGCACTCGCCTCAGCTCCACAGACATGTGTATTAAAGCCTTATCAGCAGAGAACTTCCAATCCCTGTTCAATGAGAGCATTTAGAGACTCGCCTCTTGACATTTTCATCACTATTAGAAAAAAAGAGGTCCCAGGCTTCTTTTCTTTCCTGGCTGAGTGGTTGTTTCTTGTGATCTTTATTTCAGACCTCAGTAATGAGGGCTCTGTTGCTTTTCAATGCAAATGCAGAACGTGAAAATTACCGTGTCACTACAGATTTGCAGGAAAACCTCAAGGATTTTAACTTGTAATATTCTGATTCAACAAAAGCAAGAAAGCCTGAAGACATGGAGTGTCCTTGAGCTGTAGAGTCGACAGTATACCGCAACGGTTCGCCTTAAGTCATGTTATTCATTTCATATAATCTCTTCGACTCTCTGATGAGGCCAACAAACGGCTCAAGTGTAGTAGACATGGCTTTGATAATTATTCAAATGTGGAGGGCATGACTTTGAGAAATGACAGACATTGTGACACAAGCGTGTTTGACAGCTCTAAGTGTACCTCAGAATACATTTATCACAGACAAACTGTATTTGATTTATTTTCTGCAGCTCCGTGTCGCATAACGTTAAATAAATCAACTTGAACCATGACGATGTTTCGTCTAATCGCACCTCTTGTCTTGTTTTCTCTTCAGAGGCTGACGACTCCGGTTGCGTGTTGCTGAACACATCAAGAAAGGTAAGCGTAAATCATTTACTCCATTAAATTTAATGCATCATTACTTAAAAGAGAAAGTGAGTTTTTATTGCAGTCAGGTATCTCAACACGTTACAATATTTAAACTCTACATCTGAAATGTGGGAGGATAGAATGTAGAAACGAGGTCTTTGACGTTTAAATTAGAAGAACAAACAACAATAAGAAAATGTCAAGAAAATGAATATTTTAACACCTGTTTTTCCTACCAAACAGAAAAAAATACACCTGTGCACCGTCTGAATTTAAGTTTCTCTCTTTCAGTGAACTGAGATCAGCTGAATTGCTTCATGATCTCATCATAACGCAAAGTCTCAAACAAATCTGCTGCGTCTTCTCGTCCGTGGAGTCCTGATAGTAGTCGCTGTAAATCACCTCCATACTTTACCCCCTATCTTCAAACTGGCATCTGTCGGCTTCAAAGGCTGTGTTCAGTCCCAGTCGGGTGTTATAGTGACCGTTGACTAGGAGTCATCCAAGGTTGCTATGCGGGCCGCTCCATGGCTACCTGCCCTACAGCTAAGAGTAGGAAGTCCTGTGCAGTGAACAGCTGTCGTGGCCATGTCCTACAAATTATACCTTTTTAATGATGCCTTTACAGCAGCTAGTGCATCCAGACTTTGCAGCAGAGCATCAGAATCTGGTCAGTCTTGATACAGTTGATCAATCAGAGAGGGATCTTATGGAGAAGCTCAGGAAATCCCAAAGATATCATTATCGTCTGCTGATACAGGGTGTTTTAGAGAACATCGCCGATGGTAATGCCTGTCTGATCGCTCCTGTCGATGTGATGGCTAGCTTGAGGCACCATGTGTTTGCCATCTTAATTGGCTTTCTGTTTGAGTGAACAATGCATTATGGGAAGAACGTCTTCAATCACTGACAGACAGACCTGCGCACTGTATGCAGATTTTCTTTCCAAACAAACACAATAGCGGCTGATTTCATTAGAAATTCCAGAGGGAGTGCTCAAAGAAATCAAACCTTTGTTTTATTGTATTTCATGAAGTGATAAAATGAAAATGAAGGCCGAATTCATCCCCAAACAATGAACATACCAGAACTGTCCATGTGAATTCTCAGTTAAAAACGATTATTTAAGGTTTCAACAGTTTGCAGATCCTCTCAGTTCGTCGTTCTGACTGCCAAAAGAAGAGTGTTATTCCTGGCGTAGAGACCAAATAGTGTCAGAGGAACAGAGAATCTGACACTTTAAATCAGCGAGTTTGAGTTATTCAGAAACCAATAGCAGTATTTTAAAGTCTGCTCCCCGTGATGGGACTTTAAAGAGGCTGTAATGTGTCCTCTGCCTCTGGACCCGGCCAGCACACCTGCTGCTACATTTTAGATCATCTGCATTTCAAGGCTCTCCAGGATAGACCAGACAAGACAGAATTACAGTAATCAAGACTGCGAGTGGGGAACGTCTTTTCAGAGTCTGCCTGACAGAGAAAAGAATATATTATGATATACTACAAAATCAGGATGAAAAAAAAACCTTGCTGCTTCTCTCTCTGGGCATTTGCACCAATAATTACAACTTCTATCTTACATCTGCAGTACGTTCTCTGAGATCTGCAGGTTGATTTGATCCATACAGTGAACCGTTTTATCAATAGGAGTAATACTCATGTGTCACATGGAGCTGCAGCTGCGTATCATCTGCATACCGTAGCTTTGTAAATCAGTCTCAAGGTCCCGGAGAATATTCCCCAGTGGGGAGCACGTTAAAGCTGAACAACACGAGTGAGCATGAAAGCCAGACTAAAAAAAGGATGTGGTGTATAGTTAGAATATAAATCATCTGTAATATGTTTGCATTGCCAAAGGAAACAGTCGTATTTAAAGTGAAAGTTCACCCCAAAATCAAAAACACACATTTTTCCCCTTGTAGTGCTGTTTACAACCCCAGCACCAGAATAAACGTTGGCAGTCTATCTGTATCTGCAAACCATAGATATGCAGAAACTTTACATGTGTTTATGTCGCAACTTTTGAGTTTCTTTAGGTTCAGCGCTCTGTCATCACGCTCTGGTTTGCTTTAGGTACAAAAAACACTGAGTTAAGGTTAAGAAAAGATCATGTGTTGGCTTCAGATACCTGCTGTGTTTGCCCAAAAACATGGCTGGAAATGTCCTGGGGTCTCCTTAAAGATATCCAGTGGTTTCACACATGCAGATGTTGAAACACAGTCTGGAACTGCAGTCACCGTCTTGGAAGCCTTTTTTCTTAACATCCACTCCACCTCCTGATAGGAAAGTCAGGTCTTCACCACGTAATATGAGCATGTGTAACTACCAACATTTAATTTATTCTGGCCAGCTTGTGCTGCTGAGAGCGCCAGAAGCATACATTTGATTACTCAACACCAACAGAAACAATGACCTGATTGCTCAAGATAATCCACAGACCTTGCTGCGGGCAGTCTCATGTGGGAACGAGGGGAGTAACGGTACACGTATTCATCCCGAACCGTCACGCTGCAGACATCGCGGTTCGGTGCATCCAGTCCTACGAAGAATACATCTGCCTGTCGCACTGCAGTGAGAGCATAACAGTTCTGATCCACATTAGAATCCAATCCTGTTTCTTCAACCGCTGTCAAACAGCAAAGGAAGAAGAAGAAGAAGACACAATAGAGCAAGATGAAGAAGAGGACACTGTGGTTGACTTGTAACCCTAACCCGAGGCAAAACAAAAGGACTCACACAACGTTTCCTGCTGTTTTTAAGTAACGTCCAGATGTGAAAGCAGACGGGGCCGAAGACAATACCAAAGCATTTGCCATTAACATCACGTTTACATTAGTTTTTGACGTATGCCAGACTGTATGTCATAAACCGAGGTATAAACCACGCAGAAGGAAGCGTGCACGACGTACTCGTGGACGAGCGTAGACGCACGCCTCCTTCTGCACGTGAAACTGCTCCCAGCAAGGTCTGTGGATTATCTTGAGTAAGTGGGCCATGATTTGTGGAGATAGATAAATGCTGTTGAGCTTGAGAATATATTTTTTTGGCACTCTGAGCACCTCGAGTGCCGTCAAGTTCCATTATGTTGGAGAGACGGCAGACATCTCTACAGTCGAAATCCCCAAACCTCAGCAGCTCGTACCAACTGGTAAGGCTTTAAAAAAAAAACTCTCCTTTTTGATGAAGCATCCAAAAAATATTGAAAAAAAGTTAAAAACATCCAAAACTATTAGACAGAAACTTCTACTTAGATGCCAGTGAGCATTTTGGGATGGATCAGGGGTGAAATTTGACTAAGTCTCAGGGCCAAAATTGTTCCTCCAGGAGGTGTTTAGGAGCACTGCTACCTATTTGTAGTGACACTAAGTTTCACATAGCTGGACTTAGGCTACAGGCTTGGGTGAGAGGCAGGCCTGAAACATTTTTAAAAGTTGTAAAACATCAACAGATTCCCGTGTGTGCAACAAGCTGTCTTTTGCGATGGAGATAAATGTTTTTTTTCTGCAGCAACACAGTTCAGCGAGTTTGAAGTGGCACCCAGAGGGCATCAGTTTAAAACTGGTGACCACGGATGTGAAGAGTACGACTTGAGACTTCTGTTTGTTTGTGCTCGCCTTCTGTTTTATTTTAAATTATCTTCATGCTTCCACACACTCACTTCCCGGCCGAGAACTTTTATGTTCCGGATCTGCTCATCTGCAGCGGTCTGCAAATAGAATTAATTTTGATGTGGTGATGTTTGATGCAGCGTCTTTCAAATCATGAAATTCAAATTAAAAAGCCAAACCAAACTTAATTCAGTTTCTCAACCTTTTTTGGTCACTTGACCCGAGATGAAAGACAACCCCGGACCTTACTCGAGCAAACAAAACAAAATCAGATTTATTTATAGAGCTTCATACACAAATAACTCCAGACTGGTGCTTGTTTTATTTTGAAAAGAACAGCAGGGACGCTATTCATCCTTAGAATTTCTCTAAATCACATGATCAATGAAGCCGAGGGCTGCTGGGTGTCTGGGCTCTTAATCGAGCTGTGTTCATCTCCGTCCATTTGTCCGTTTTGATGAACTTTGGAGAGCTGTGGTCTCTGCACTGCTCTGCTGTTTGCTGCTAAATCTACACTAATTGGCTCAGAGGGGGCGGCATGGCGGGTTAGTTTGAGGTCACTTTAAGTGGAAGCTCGATTTGTCTGTCAATCTGTCAATCTTGGGAGTTTGCAACCAAAACTGTAAACAATTAGCATTATTCATGTGGTCCAGTTCTGCAGAAACAAGACGCATTTTGACAATTTTGACTTTTCTCCAGTATGTGAAGCTGATGAACTTCGAGGAGGAAGTTCGGGCACACCGGGACCTGGATGGCTTCCTGGCGAGGGCCACCATCCTGCTGGATGAGACCGCCGCCTCCCTGGACGACGTCCTGAAGAGGATGCTGCACCACGTGGGCCAGGACAGTAACGCATCCGAGCCCAGCTGCAACTTCGAGGAGGTGATGAGCATGCTTTTCACAGACGCAGGAGCGCAGGAGGTGAATGGTAAGCAAGCGAACCCGCCGACCTGCATGCATAAACCAGAATGTGTGAAAGACAACGTGAGCACAGTAGAACAGAGAACTCGTACCGCCTGTGCGTGCTCACAATCAGACCCCGTGACATGTGACTCCCTGACCTAAAAACATCTGACGTGTTCACATGTCAACACCTACCTGGAAAACGGCTTCACCTCCGGCTCGGGAACAGGATTGTCAGATAGACTCGAGAATGGTTCAAGAAGCTTTTAAGACCCAAAGGAAGGTTTGTGATGGTTGAATCGAGGCCGTTCATTTGCCCGGCAGCCCCGGACACAAATAGAGCTCAATGTGCTGAATCGTGCTGGCAACCATTTACACGTGCAGACATCATTTCCAGGGACTACTGCCAAGTGCTAATCGTACACATTAATGCACATAAAATACATAAAAAAGACATTTTTATATAGATCTTTTAAAAATGTTTAAAAATTGACATCAGAATAGAGATAAATGTAATAGTTGACAGCTGATCGATTCATTGTCGCTGCTCCACTTTAATTTAATATTTCAGGAGATAAAAAGGGTTCGGTTAAAAATTAAAAAGCAGATTTGCTCGCACACATCGACGTTATAATCCTCCAATTTTGGACCTGAAAAGCTTTAAGTTTATTCCTTCCTGAAAGTATTTAAGATATGCGTGAAGTTTTCTGCCCACCTTCCTCTCCTCTAATGCATGAATTCATATCTGAAATGTAGCATGGTTTCCACAGGTTTTGGTGCCCATTTGTCGGCTTATAGATCCATGTCACATTAGTTCAGTCCCTCCAGCACAGGTCCTTCTGGCTGAGTAGCAAAGCCTCTTGGTTAAGGCGAATCTCCTCAGCCCATTAGAGCAGGAGAAATCCGCCTTCTTACATAACAGTATGCATCCATTGTTGAAGCCTCGCTCTCTGCTGCAGGAACGCCGCTCTCACAAAAGTAATTATTCTGCAAATCAAACGATGTCACAAAGAATTGAATTTTCTATCTTTTTTTTCTGCAGTGCATTAATTTTGCCAGGCTGTAAAAATGTTTGAAGATAAACACACGAGGGGGTTTTCTCTGCACGATAACGGCGTGTGGAGGTAATGGCTGCGTGCGAGCTGCCTGTCATGTGCTCTGGTGTTTTCCTGTCTGGCCGGGGCCCGGGCGTCCGCCGTTGTTGATGGTTAGTCTGAGGTGGGTGGTGTGTGACGCTCAACCCCGCACAGCCGCCTCTGACAGATCCGCGAGGTGATAATTGACTTCTGTCATCGATCACTCACTTAGCTTTTCAAATGCCTCTCTGAGACTCTCAAGCTGCGATGGCCGCGGCTACTTGACTGTTTTCTCTCTGAGAATACCCTGCACGGCGGCGAAGGGGGAGATTTTCTTTGTGGCTGCCATCTTAACAAAAAAGGCTTCCTGCGCAGGTCTGAGCTGTCTGAGGATCAATGTGAGCTTTTCAGGGGTCTTGCTGAAATTTGAAGTGGCTTAAAGCCGCATAGAAAAATAAAGGATAATACTTTAATATCTCTGATTCTTTATTCTAAACCCTAACCTGGCCTTGAACCCTAACCCTGTTATCAAGTGCTGCCCATCAGTACGACGTGTCAGAGGAACAAACATGACCAGTACGAAGATCTAAAATATTAGTATAAAAGAAAGCAGTCAACAGTCAAGCGTGTTACTAACTAACTCAAGATTCTCAGAGACAATTACGCGTGATTTTATTTTTAAAAAACGACTCTCTTAATTCAGCTGCAACTTGACTCGTCACTCTGGGGAAAAACTCGAGCTGCAGCTGAAGGATAATAGTCGGGATGAGAGCCGGGTGATAATTAATTGCGCTGCAGATGATGTAACAATTCCACAATTATGCAACAAAGACAAAGATTTACTGTTTCTAAGATGTAAATGAGCTTCACTACTGTGCCTCAGCTGTTAAATTGTATCTACAGATGGATGTAACATATAGAAATAATAACAGGAAGACGTGGAAAGAAATCAATTCAGACATTAAATGATGTATTCACGTCAGGGAGGAAGGTTTGTTTTTCAAGCCGTCTCTGGATTCCTGTTACCTTTGACTCTCAAATTTTGATTTGCTGTGATTTAATAATTTAATAAGAATGTGCAGCACTTCAAAAGGTTTTTGAAATCCGTCTCTTCAGTTCGTTGTTTTGCCGTGACTCATAATTCGCTCAGAGTGAGAATCCCCGCACGTCGAGATTCCTTGAATTGAAATCACGAACGCTCACGTCACCAAACAAAAACACATCTCCGGGGCGGGTCTGGAACAAAGACTCCGTCCTCGGGGGGGGGAATACATTCATATTTTTGCACGTAAGTATGTAATCAACGGGACACATCTCTTCAGGTATTAATTTCTGCCCGTATCTGCGTTCACTCTGCCGCGGCGGGGTGATACGGCTGGCGAAGCGGACCAGCTCATTTGGAGTGTAATACTGTACAGCTGTGAGATAAAGAGAACAGGGGCGAGATTATAACAGGCACAGAAAGAACAGAGAATTACAGAAATGAAAAAAAAAAGAAAAAAAGAGAGATGAAAGCCCACAGAGATAATTAGTCCTGCTCCGGCTCGTACAGAGGAGTCGGTTTTCTTTTTCGGAGGCCAACTTGTGCTGTTTTTTTTTTCTCTCCTGGGATTCGGTGATGAAGCACAATGCGCTCGTTGTGCCGAGTAACGAATGATGCAATGCATTGATAATGTTATTACTACGGCCTCTGCTTTAAAAAATATAACACTGCATCCTTCAAGATAGTCCGACGTTTTCAACCGATGAACGATGGCAGGATGCTGGCGATGATGACAGCGGTGATGAGCAGCTGTCTCTCGCAGTGACTAATTGTTAATATTTTGAGTAATGATGTATTGTGTAATTGTATTTTCCTCTCTCTTCCCTTTGTGCCGCCGCTCAGAGCTACAGTGCTCGTTCGCGGCTCTGCGCTCTGCTGATTGTCTGCCCTATTTGTGATGACTGTACCATAATTTCTCCCCTAAATTGCTGTCACCTTTGATCGATCTCGCCGGCTCTCCACTTCGCCTCGATTTGCATAATTCCTCCCGTGTTATTCTTTTTACACATTTGCCAGCTCGAATCAAAAACTGAAAAACCGAGTTGTGATTTGAAAGCTGCAAAGGTGGGACTTCAAAACTTTACTTTAATAGCAGGCAGCCTTTTCTACCGCTGTGACCCCGAGGCCTCTGCAAACCCTCCCAACACCTTTTATTGATTAAGAAAAATACATGAGCATCTGTTCTTACACTTTGCAGATACAAGGCAGCAGCTACTGTAAATAACCTGAAACATAATTAACTCTCTTCAACAGGAAAAAGGTGCTGTGTGTTTCTGAATCCGCCGACTCTCTCGCTCTTATAATAAATATATCTTTTTTTCCAGGCCCTGCAGACGTGACACTCCACTATGAAAATCTCCCTGTAACATTCTGCAGGAATGATCAGAATACTAATCCGGAGACATTAATTCGACTCTTTTTTTTTTTAACCACATGAGAAATGGCCGACCCATACGTGTCATTTCTTTTTTTTTCCCCTCCATCTTGATCTCTTCATTGACGTCTTCTTCCTCGCACTCGCCGAAACACGTAGCTGCTATCGGTGATAAAATCCAATTTTTGTTAATAGCCTGTAGACGGTAATCAAGATAAGAATCTCGCTGTGCCCCAACAAAGACGAAGACATTGAGGGATTTTCTCTGGAAAATGATATTTAATATGCATGAGGTAAAGGAGGGCAGGAAATGAAGCTTCTGTTCAGCAGAGATATTTATGTGCGTGCCTGTTAAGCAGAAAGTGTGTCCATGTGTGTGTAAAATCCAACAACCTGTTCGCCTGTTGATCAGGAAAAAAAAAAAGAAAAAGGTGACTGACTCTGGTTTTTTTTCTCCTCTTGGTTTTTTTTTTCTCCCTCCATGCAGACAAGTCTCAAAGTTTCGTTTTCTTTGATGACGGTAAGCTGTGCTAATTGGATGAAAATGTCAGCATCAGCCGCCACGAGGGCTGCAATCAGTGTTTTTTTTTTGCTTCTGTACCCAATCACCATCAGTATGCCGTTTGTGTTCCTCTCCTTCTCCACACACACACACTCGGGACTGGGTCGATCCATTGAGTCATCAAATGATTACGGACACCGGCAATCGCTCCCGTTGTCACAGATATCGATGCTTCTTCGGCTGCCCCCCTCAAATCAACGGCCAGCAGAATCTTTGTCCGATAATCTCCTCGGCTCTTTTTGTGGGAAAAAAAATAATTGAATAAATGCTGCGTCTGTGTGAATAATTAATAAAATCCATTTGCTTGAGATTGGATAAAATGCAAATAAAGGGGAGACACGTACAGGTGGGAACACTGGTCAGTTCTAAGATTTTGGATCTCTAAATTTTGCATATTTGAGTAGACAACAAAAGTAAAAGTAAAGTAATCAACTAAACTTGTTGCACACTGAATGACAATAAAGTCAAAGTCTATCTGTTAGCCAAAAGTTTTGACCCTAGTCTCCATTTTTGCCTTAAAATGTTCTAAAATTTTGAAAACAAGAATCTTTAAAGGATGTTTTTTCACAAAATGAAGTTTTCTTCTCAGACCCTGAGACGGAAAATCTCCTTCTGTGGCCCTCAAACACCAAACTCTCCAGTTTTATTCTCCATTTATATTTTGAAGGTTGTTATAGAGCGGTTTGTTCATGAATCATTCCGAGCAGCAAAAACATATTAAACCTGAAAATATGGCGAAAAATTGATTTGTATTTTTTCTGCCGCGTAATGTTATCCATCAGGGCAACTCTGGCCATGAAAGTTAAATCCGCTAAAAGTTCTTGTTTTTGCGAATATTCCCAACATCGCATAAACAATTCACGTGTAAGATATTAATAAATATAGATACTCATCCAAGACTTTGGAAATAAATTCTCGCTGCTTGTTTTATATTTTATATTGATTAATTTGATAATAAAGTGATGTATTTCTACCCGTCTCTGAGTAATTAAATTAGACTGTAACATGTCAGCTAATTGAAACAACCTTGTTTCTATCCGTCTGTTAATGCAAATGTTTAAACGTACGAACTCAACCGGAGATGTTTCATTTTGATATCTAGTCACAAACTACACGTTATTCTTCTGTACTGTCTCCTAATTAGCTTTTTTTTTTTGCCGTTTTATTTCTATTTTCTAAATTTCACATTCAGGTAATTTGCTTTTCACACCATGATTGGCGTTTAGCTTGTTGCAGACGCAGCGCTTGACTTTGATGCCACACGCGTGTAGGGCGATTTGCTTTTATGCGAGCGAGCCGAAGATTAGAATTGACAACCTCTCTAGATAACGAGGTTCCAGCGTTGACCCAGTCCTCGTGGCCCCTCTCATCGTCATGTGATATCACAGCGCCCGCGTCCCGCATGGTGATTGGCTGCGATGGTTACCTAATATACAGTAAGTGTTTCATCTGCTCGCTGCTGTATGGAGCCCCCCCGCTGTGTGTTAATCACCTCCTTCAAAGTGCCCTCCACACGCCACACTTTGAAGGAAACCAATCATTTCCATTTGTGTGTGTTTATGGGTGTGTGTTCGCTGGCAGGTCCAGACCACAGTTAATCATTAAGGCAGCGTGAGATCATGAGGTTTTATCGAGGTCACCCCTGAGAATTAATGTAACGTGTCTCCTCGCCAAAAGGACTCGTGACCTTTTTTTTTTTTTTTCCCGAAACACGTAGAGA
>OMLP01006402.1:4174-15251 GCA_900302685.1 Spondyliosoma cantharus | reverse complement strand
AATAAGTCCATGAGGGCTTGTTGTGTTATTATTAGTAGAAGTATTTTTATGTTTTTATTTATTATTTTTGTCTGATGCTCACAAATAAATCGAAGGACTTGGAATATTTGAAACATGGTCAGAAGCAAATTATTATTATTATTATTATTATTATTATCATTATGTTATTATTATCATTATATTATTATTATTATTTATTATTATTATTATTGTTATTATTATCATTATTATGGTTATTATTATCATTTTATGGCTACAACCTCCACTCGGAATATTAATCACACAAATTAATATCAAACAGATGAGGAGGGACAAAGGAGTGAAGGAGGTATAACTTCATTTTCTTGAGGCCTCAGACGCAATATTTCTACATTCACCAGCTTTACATTTTAATTTGATTAATGACAATTAAATACAATGAAAATTAATTTGGCTCAAATCGTGATATCAAGAGAAAGATCTGCAATCTAATTTAATAAAAAAATAAGTCATCTTGCAAAAGCCTCCAGGTCCTCATGCACATCATCCGGTCACCGGAGCTGAACGGAAGGTAAAAAAAAACACACAAAAAAAAATGCATTTTTATATATTTTTCAGTGCTTTAAACACATTTGAGCTTCGGCCCCACTCTGGAAACACATTGTGCTCACTGTCAGGCTTGGACTCATCTTCTTTTCTAGCTCGTCCATTTGAAATGGTTTGAATTGAGCTCAATCACAGAGGCAGCATGTCCTGTAAAGGCCTGTAAGAGTTTATTCACTAGAAAAATTGAAAAGTCAGCTCAGAATTGTGTGTGTGTGTGTGTGTGTGTGTGTGTGTGTGGCGGGGCCACACATTTCCGTTCGCCAAACGCACAGAAATGTCTGATTTTTAAAAGACGAGGTGACATTTTGAGGGAAATCTTTAATTATTTGACACCAAATCACCACACATCCTCAGCATTATCGACGAACACTCCGTACGAATGTGCTCCTCTGCATTTCTCCAGGTGTTCGCTCCTCGTTTTGTCGCGTAAACCATGAAATCCTGACCTGATATTTACCTTAAATGGCACCTCCAGGAATAAAACAGGCAGGATTCTAATTGGCTCGCCTGGTTAATTGGATTCCTGAGGGCTGAAAGCAGGTGTGTGTGTGTGTGTGCGTGGAAAAAAACAAATGGAATGGCAGCACATGCATGCAGGGCGGGAGTGTGTCCTGTGGAGGGGTGCGGGCGGATCTCATGTGGTCTTTTTGCTCGTGTTAAAAGAGATCGCCCCGCGTACTGAGAGACAGATCTGCTGCTGCTCTGTGCGTTCACACTGTCCCCGCCGCGGAGCGCACAAAGGCGGGCTCGCCGCGGACAAAAGATGCGTTATGGCTGCTGTCGAAATATGAACCACCATTTTGATAGTCATAGGCTGTAGACCGACATTTCCTGTCGGTGCTATAATGGCTCTAGCCTGCACGGTTTGTGTTCAGAGGGAGACAGATAGACGGCGGGGAGAGGAGGCAGCCTCGCCTCGCCTCGCCTCGCCTCGCACTGCGGTTCTCTCCATATTTGGCTGCGACTCGATGAAAAGTGAGTCTGCAGGAGCCGCAATGGCGACAGCCGTACATGAATAAACAGTGCTGGCTCTGTGAGAACATTATTGGCTCTCTGGTTTCTGGGCAACTGCTGCACACAGCTCGCTGTTCACTGTCCTACTTTACCGGAGCGACATTTTCTTTTCTTTTTTTCTGCTGAAGGTGGCTCAGACTGAAATAACCAAAAAGAAGAAAAGAAAACACACACAAAACCATCAAGCTTTAAATTGTGCGCGAAATAGACAGCATCCTCTCTACAGCCCCCCCACCACCTCCTCCACCTCCACCTCCACCACATCACCATCAGCTCTCACTTCTCACTATAACTATTCTGGGTTTTTAGGTGAGATCTATGTGTGTGTAGATAAAGACATGAGAGCACTCTTCTTTTTCTTTTCTTTTTTCTTTTTTTATAAAAGCCTATTTGGAGAGAAGACCCAACAAAGAGATCTCACATTCAACAGGAGCCCCTCCTTTCATTCGTTGTATTCTTTATTCTAAAATATCCTTCTCTCGAGAACTATTTGATTTTTCCTGAGCCGCAGGCCTCCGCCGGGTCACACACAGGAGGCTTTAAATCAGCCAACCGATCCCGCTGGTGACACGAACCTGCGAGGCTGCGCGGCGTGTAAGCGACACTGTGCAGGCTGCTGGTGGGCACGACGATAAAGGGGGAATGTGAAACCTCACACTCGGTCTATAAATATGTCCCCCTCCTGCTCAACGATGCTTCAGTTTCCTGCCGGTGCTTGACTGACTCGCATAGTTGGTGCACGGCCATCAGAAGGCCCACAGACACACACACACACACACACACACACACACACACACACACACACAGATATGTGCCGGTTTTGAAATTCCCGTCATATCCCTTGATATAGTTTTGGAGAAAGTGTGTGATGTGACGCGTGGCTTTGCCTGGCAGACAGTCTCCCATGGGCCTGTTTGGATTAAAACCATCGTGTCGTCGTTATTTTGTTTGCTCTTTCCACTCCAGCAGCTCACACATCCCACATAACAACGAAAACGCGTTCTTTATTTGTCAATTCATACTTTAATTTGGGGAAATCATTTTCTTCGACTATAGATTTTTACGCATTTCCCAAGCCATGGAAAAACCTGCAGACGCAATTTTCTAGGAGAAGTGAGACTCTCAGATGGCAACGAAATCCAGATGACAGGAGGAGTTCAGAGAGAAGGTTTCGTTTGGAAAATAGCTGGAAATGCGCGAAAACCTGCGGCAACCCTTCGTTTCCCTTCAACCTCTGAAGGAGCATTTGGTGATTTATATAATTTAGAGAGTGTGAGTCAACATTTAAAACACTTTCCTCCTTGTTTTATTAACCCCAACCCTTGTAAAGATTTCCCTGTCCGCATTCTTTGATAGGCAACTCCCATGCATGACACACACACACACACACACACACACACACATTCCTGGGCCTTTCTATCTATCATTCAAGTCGTTCAGGACTGCAGCTTGAGCGAGAACAGCACAACAATTTATGTCTGCGTTTCCACAGAAGACTCCTGCAGGCCTTCTAACGATCCTCCCTAATACTGAGAGAAGGTCACACGACATTTGGAAATGTCATGAAAAGCCAAAGAAAGTTAAAGATCCTTTCACAAAGGCTGACCCATAAGAACATATATGTGTGTGTGTATCTGCGTCTTTAAGGTCTGAATTGTGCTGTGTGATAACCACGCCGGGAGAACTGCTGTGTCATGGTGACACACGCCTTTTAACGAGAAAACAAAGCCTTTTTTTTTATAACAACTCACCCAATGTTCTGGAAACGCCACGGAGCATATTGCAGACACATTATATTTAAATGGCACATAATTGACGCCCTTCCCCGTCGCATTGTGCAGCGACGCGCACACTTGTAACCCTCCACGCAAGCCTTTTCTTCTCCACACGGCCTCAGAAATTGCATAACGGCCTTCCCCTGCCCTCCTCCAGCGATGTTGCGTGTTTACATTCCTGCTCGGGTCGAGCTACAATAGAAAAATAATGCATGGGCAGTGTTTTAATAATACGAGTGGCCGGTGCAGTTACGCAACACAGTGGGCCCTTTGTGCAGGATCGTCTGCGATTATGCAACTTGATCTGTTTTTACTATTCACGGTTCACAACCGAGTACGTTTTTTCCAGTGTTTAATGTTCCATTCTTTGTCTGTAGGGCTTCGGAACAACTGCAGGAACAATGATACATAAATCTGTCACTTGGAAGGCTGGAAAGTTTGTGCGCGTTCAATATATCAGCGCCACAACATGGCCAGCTCTGACAGCCCTGTGGCCAGGACGAAATGTCAGCAGCTAACCAGTTCACAAATGTGCCACGTCAAGTTCACATTACATGTTTGTTACCTGCCTCTCACACCGGGCTTTGGTGGAGTCACGTGTGACCAGGCAGACGACGAGTGACCTCAGTTCGAGTCTGCCTTTCGAAATTTGTGAAACCAATGGATAATTTCACAATTTCCAGCCACGTTTGACAGAAAACTTGTATCTTTGACAGGAAGTCTAACATCCCCGACTGTGTTTGTGGCAATAAAACCTGGTGTCTTTAACCAGACTGTGGGCCAATTTCCAGCCATGTCTGTGGTGACAAAATGTAGATTTTTTAAAAAGGGAAGTTGGGCCATCTGCAGCCGTGTTAGTGTTCACAAAACCAGGTTTTGTTTTGTTTTAACAAGACTTCAGGACATTTCCAGCTGTGTTTGTGGTAACAAACAGCGGATATTGTTGATGGAAAGTAGGGCCATCTGCAGCACATGTTTTGTGGCAACAGATCCAAGTGTTTTTAACAAGACTTCGGGGCATTTACAGCCGATTTTGTGGCGACCAAAAAAGGGGTTTTAAGCCAGACCATGATGTTTTACTAAACCTAACCAAGTGTTTTTTTGTGCCTTGACCTGGTCAGAGCACAAGCACACGCATAAGAGATAGAAAACTGAACCTTAAAGGTCCAGTTTGTAAGGAAGCTGATTTTCGAGACTCATTCCCAACTTCTCAAAGCAAAAAGTTGCAACAGAAAAAGAAACGTTTATTCTGGTGATTGAGTTGGTTTGCACCCACCACACATCAATACAATGACACATCAGAGGTCATATCTCATTCTTTATTGTGAAACATACCATCCAATAAGCTGTGCCAACGGCAATAAGTCAACCAACTCGTGGTATAAGATCCTTTATAACAATCGTTTTCGAATCAAGTGCAAGAAAGAAAGAACAAAACAAAGCGAAAGATCAACGAAAGAGAGCAAACGGACCCAAATTATCTTCAAAAAGGGCAAATTACTTGCAGCTTCTGATGCAAAGAACATCTTGTCAAGTTTTATGATCAAATTAAACATCAATAAATATGCACTCTTCACTTTTATCATCATAGCTTTTTTTTTAGCATTCTTACTGGTTTTGTATTAAATGTGCATGGAAGGCAATTTTCGACTCAAATGTAGGTTACATTGTAGGTTACACACACAACAGCTTTGACGTGTGAATCTTCAGCAGCATAATCAGAACAGCCTGCACTCGTTGGATCGCCTGTAACAGTATACAAGTCAGCCTCGCAACTCACATTTTAATCTGCATAACGTACTCATTAATGACCCTGGTCACCTTCTCTAAAGCAAGTAGCATAACGTGTGTTTCAGATCATGTAATGAGCTTCATTAGCTAAATGAGATGAATATCGCTAATCCGTTTCACATCGGGAGACTCCGAACAAGACTAGCGTGTTTTCATTAAAAGTAACTCCAGCAATATTGTGAGGTCAATAATGAATAAGGTCATAAATCACAACCTAATCATGGTATGAATCAATATGTTGTCCTAAAGGGAAGTCACATGTTTTGATGAATGACATGATTTTCTTAATGGTGACTGACCTTTTAGAAAATTAAATGTCGCCATTAATGTTTGCTAAAGGTGAAATGTGCAATATACAGTAGATCAGGTTGCAACAGCATATTCACTGACGGCTTTGATGCAGCTCAAGAGAAAAAAAAAATGTCTTAAAGGTTGTTGACTCGGTAGAGTGCGTCCCGCAGTTTGTGAACACTGTATTCAGACACACCTGTAACAAAACAAACCAATTCATTCCAACGATATCTGTCTGGGAGTAACAATCAGTGAAATAAGACTTTAAGGGAACAGCTGTTTCACCACTAGTAATGACACAAACCAACGTATGAAAATGTTATTAAGTGCTTTCATTTGATCTTCGATCACATATATCCAACAACTTCCTTTCTACCTTGTATCAGGACCAAAATAAGTGATATTATTCATACAAAATATGTATAAACCTTCATACATCTCAGATTATAAGTTTGGTACAGTTATGAAACAACAGCAAAAGTATCCCATTAAGCTCCATCTGACAAATAAACTGATTTTTTTTGGGTGGGGGGGCGGATGGAATACATCCACCTGAATGCATTCGCTCAAATCCTCGAGGGCACTTTCTTGGCTACAACGTCATAGAGTTACAGTATAAAACATTATAAGAAACATATTGGATTTGAATGATAAATTATAAATTTCCACATATACAAAATTCTGATGTTTTTACATATGCACATATTAACAGGTAGTCCCATTTTACAAAAAGGTTTCTCAGAAAGACACGTATTCCTTGAAGGTGACGGTGAGACTGTTCGTTGTGATATCAGTGATTATGATATTTCCCATAAAAGGGGAGATCTTTTTCACAGGTGCTTTTGTAGATTTCTCTGTGGATGGCTGTGTGTCTTCTACCACAGGAGGTGTGTCTTCGACAGCAGGCTCGGACTCCGGCTGTACCTCCGGCTCCACCTGCTTCTTTGTCTTTGGGCAGCTGAGATCCATCGGCTCCTCTTGGCTGCCAGAGTCCTCATAGGTACATGTACTGCTGTGGCGTGGGCCACTACAGTGGAGGTCCATCGGTTTGTCCTGAGGTGGCGTGAGCACAGTGCTGGGGACACTGAAGCTTCTGGAAGTCAGGAAGGCTTTAGAAACACTCCTTTCCTCGCTGGGATCCGTTAGCTTTCGCTTGCGGTCGTTGGGAAAAGACGGGATCCTGATCTGGTCGATGGCTGTAGGGGTCGGGATGGTGGAGTCGACAGACCACGACGTCATTGGTGAGCTAGCGGTCAGCTGAAGGGGTAGATCGTCCGGTAAATCCGCCTGACCACGAGCCACTTCAGTGTTGTATTCCTCTGCTGTGCTCGGCGAAGGTTTGGAGAAATGTCTGTCCTTTTGGGAACACTTCATTGGATGCTCTGCAGAAGGGAGCGAGCTGCCGTTACAGAGCTCTTTGGGGATACCGTTCTCCGGGTACTCCAACATTTTGGTCGTGTGCGCTGGATTGTTCTCCGATGGTTTGGTGTTTTGGGGTTTCTCTTCGCTTGACGATTCCCCATGTTTACCCTTGGCTCCCTGAACCTTGTTGTTGTCCATATATTTGCTCATGACAATAACAATACGTCCATTCTTGTTTTTGTTCTTGATTATCTTCATTTTGCTGCTAATTGAGCTAGGTAGGGTTGCGTCTTTAGGATTGGGCTTAAGGGCATGTTCGCTCTCAGCCTCTTTAACGGCTGGTTTCCTGACCTCCACTGCCAGCTCTTTGACCTTGCTCAAGGAGCCTGTGTCTTTGTCCCGAACCCATTTCTGCTGCAGAGCCAGCGGTAAGTTCCAGCCAGGATTTGCTGGTTTACTGGCCGGTTCTTGAACTTTGACCACCTCTTTGAGCCTCGAAGCCTGTGCATCGTACATGTTCAGGTGAGGCTCGTAGTGGTGGTGCTTCTTGCTGTTCAGCTGGTACTGTTGAGGCTGCGGGCGCTGGACCTGGATGGGATCAGACTTGACGCTGGTCTCTGCATCCTGAGACGATTCCTCAAAACCTGCAGGGATACTGGATCTTCTGGCGAATGACGGCACCTTAAAGAAAGAGACGACACACTAAGTTTAACATGTTGTCATCCAAATCTTACTGTCAACTCAGTATAATAAGCCATATAAAGAAAACTTAAGGACAATAATTGACATTCTCAGATCTCTTTTAAGAGATCTGAGAATGTCTAGTAACTAGTAACGTTATGAATGTAATGCATCTATGAATGGGCACCCTTTTCTTTGCACGAGGATGCACGTGACACAATACACATTCCTGACAATGGTTTTACACCACAGGTTGGCAAGAAAAGTATAATTCTGCCAGCAAGGCAGGGAGGAGGACGAATGTGACCAGTTCACATTTCAAAACTTGTTTTATGATTACGGAAATGCATTCAATACATTTCTTAGACCAGAAAGATTCACACAATGCATTTCAACTAAAGTGAAACAGAAACTTTGTTTCCAAAAAAACTCCATAGTGCACTTTTAAAGGTCTTATTAGTAAGAAAAGATGATTTTTTTCCCCAAATCCCATTCCCAAATCATCAATAGCTGATGCTTTGGAATGGTGGCAAACTGGGGACTGAGGGTCAAAAACAATTTTCTTACAAATTGGACTTTTATCCTTTAAAGTAAATAAAACATGGCCATGTCTTAAAGTGGTACTCCAGCAACTGGGTATTCCATAAATTTGGGGGGGCTCACAGGAGACTGACTGAAAAAAACAATTGAAACAAGTTCAACATTTCCCATAATGCAACCCTGTGCACCAATCTGTTTGACCCTCACTAGCTGAAAAATGCTAATGTACCATCAAACTCCTTGTCCCAATTCTATTAAGGGTTTCATGGAATAATTTTGCAGTTTCCCAAGTCAAATCTGAAACAACCTGATGACATCACTATGTCATCAATTATCAGACTTGTCAAAGTTTCTTTCAGATCCACCGAATGCAATTCATGTTGAGTCAACTTAATTTTTTTGAGTAATATGTGCATGCTCAAATTACAAGATAACATTTTTTGTTATAAATTGGAATAAACTGTCCAATAAGTGCCTGGCTTATGAGCTCCCTCCTACCCGCCTTGCACCCCCCCTGTACAGACTGACCCCTCAAGCCGTCAGAGGGGCACTGCAGCGGAACGCTCAAGACGCTTTGGCTGTGACCTGAGGTCAGAGAAGTGCCACCAGACATGTCACGCTTTATCCCTGATCGCTGGCCACGTGTCACTCTGGCAGAGTGGTATGCCTCTTAAGGAGTGACACTGCATAGCAATCAGCTCCGAGTCTCTGGAAATATATAATCACATTTGGCTCAGAGTACAGTCCTGTAAAGGCCTCAGCTAAGATAGTCAAAGCGCTACTACAGGGCTACTCTCAGCCATCTATTTTTGTCTTTGAAAACATTTGCAAACAGGGAAATAAAAGAAAACATTCCATGGATACATGGATTCACTGGGTGCCTACAATAATACAATCTCTCTCTCAAAAAAGGAAAGGGAAACAATGTTTTGCATATGAAACTATTTAACATAAAGAAATCATGAACATGCTGATGAAATGAGTGCACTCAAGCAGTGCTCGAGTAACCTCAGGCAACAAATCCAGTTTCATAATGAGTGTGGAGAGAAGTCCAGCTGCAGAGCCCCATCCTCTTTTTGGCTTTTACTCCACCTCTGTCAAAGAACTCTATAAATAACCCCGACCCAAATGACGGCAGCTCTAAAACACCTGACAGGACCCTTACCCTCTTGGCCTCTCACTGACTGAAACTTACATAAAGGCTCGGGGAAACCAGGCCACTTTCCACAGAAGCCACTATGTCTGCGGTGACTCATCGATGATGAAGATGATAATTACCTGCAGTAAAAGATGTTTTGGTTTTGGCCCCCGTTTACGGTATCCCATCAGCTGCTCCTGCCTCTCTCTGTGAAAACAAAAAAGATAATTACATTTTCTTGCACCATGTTTACCTTCTATCCAACATCTAATTTGACAGACGGTGATTCAACGCTCCACTTGAGAAATCTAATTAAATCTGATAGTAAATTACAGGCCTTGACATTTGGAGTATTCATTCGTTTCCTTTTACCTGTTCAAGGTCAAATGTGGAATTTTGATTCGAGGACTAATGAATGCCCACGTGTGACCTGCTGCAAAGCATTATGGTCCTTATTTGCATCGCTCTCCATGGTAATCGGCCCATTCCATATTCTCATTATCCCGGAGAAATTCAATTAAGGCTACAGCAGGGAGAATCTCTCCCTGTCTTTCAGACACCCTCCCTCCTTCAGCACACCCTGCCTCCTCTTAGATTCAATCTCTAATTAGGGTCACGAGGTAGGGATGATACGGGATAAAAACAACACTGTGGAGGACTTCTGTGATGCATGCTGCTGTCGAAAACATGCAAACCACCACTGCTTGAGCAACACGACGCCCACGCTTTGATAAATATCCAACAAACATCTTGTGGAAGAGTTTTGATTGAGGGAGGAGAGAGTGAGATGTGTTATTGTAGCTATACTGACTAGACTAAGCACCAGGCTGTCTCTGAAATATCCCTGATATAAACCTTGGCTCATCATTGGCTCATAAATAACCAGCGGTGGCTGAAGGCCGACTGCACTCAGGCTGCACCAGGCATGCGTAAAGCCCAGCCCATTGTTGGCCTCCTGCTACAGATGTTCAAACTATCAGGGCTGCCAGAAAATTGCCACAATAAACAGTCGACATTTTAATGCTATAATGTGTGCGACTTCCAAACAGCATCCAATGGGGTGACCCCCTGTTCACAGAAGATTTGGCAATTACAGCCTCCCTTGCCGGATCCCCTCCCCCATCCTCTGGGAGCCGAGAGGAATCCACACACACACAGCGCAGAGGCAGCACTCCATGACCATCACACACACACACACACACAAGGCAAGGGAGGCAGGCAGGCTGTGGGGGAATATGAGAGCGGTACACTGGAAACGCTGGAGAGCACTGTGTGTCAATTAGCCTTTTCAGAAATGTGAATTCCTTTCCCCAGCCATCATGTCTTTACCCAGAGCGGCCTGATGGCCTACAGAGAGAGAGTACATCTCACAGGCCTCATGGGTCCAGGCGAGATGTGGCAAAGCGAACGCCACAGGGGCATTCGTATTCATTGGCGTCCCAACCTTTCGAGATTGGCATGCATGCGTTTATGATCATGTCACAAGCCTCCACTCTTGACCCAAGACTGAAAGCAGGTCGAGCATTTCATGCATGTGCTTCGACAAAGTAAACACGGTCGTTGCATGTCATGGTTTCCCTCATACTGATGGTGATGAGGGTCCCAATGGGCAGCAGCTTGACCTTCAAGAAGCTAAAATAAGATCATTAACAAATATTTTGTAGCTTGATCCACATGAGGAGCATTGCTCATTGGTCCAATATGCACCTTCTGGCAAAAACAAAACAAAAATGGCAGCTACTTGAGTTTTCCCCTTTGAAACTGGGTCAAGGCCCGCCGTCTGATTTGCAACGCAAAATCATGCAATCGGACCATCAATCTGTCGATGGGGTACATCCATGCAATTTTTTTCCTCCGATTTAGGAATTCTGGCCACCTACATCCCCAAAGCTTTTCCCCA
>OMLP01006398.1:54744-64834 GCA_900302685.1 Spondyliosoma cantharus | reverse complement strand
CGAATACTTTGTCCACCTTATTTCTATTGACGATGACCTTGGACTGAGTATAAGAAACATCTCTTGGCATATAACACTGTAATTCAACAGCACTACAAACAAAAGCCTCCATAATCCCTTTTTATAGTCTGAAACAGGTTCAACAAAAAAAACAAAGTATTGCGGCTTATATTAAGGGAGGGGAAGGTGGGCGATCTGGCTAAAAGAAATCTAAATTGCAGTGTTTTCGCTCAGTTTTGAAATCCCTTGTAGCTCAAACCCAGACTTGAAATGGCTAATTTATTCCATCTGCACCATTAAAACACAAATTGCATTAAAGAGAGTTCCTTTTAGTACAAGCTCCCCGCTTGTTAGCGCTCACACTGCATTTTTTGCAAGTCAAGATATTGGATAACAAGATTCAACAGTGGCATTCATATCAAGGCCGCACTATTCTGCTTTTTTGTGTGTTGACCTGTGTAAAATATCAATATTGATGGTAGCCAGCGGTGCTCTGCAGCTGCTTTCAGACATTAATTCAGACCGTCTGCCAAGCCCGAGAGTCCGTTCAGTTTAGCTATGAGTCAGACTGTTCCTTCCTTCCTGCACACTGACAGCAACCGTCTGCTCCTTCTGTAGGTCTGAGTGGGCGATTCATCATCACCTCACTTCCTACTATTTACCAGTAAGTTCTTTGGTTATATTGTGGTTTTTATTGCTTCCTCTTCTGTGAGGCTGATGTGAAAGTAAATAGGCCAATTGATTCAACTAAGTGTAAGTAAACTAGTAGCTCTCCTGTGAAGCATATTTCACAGCAAGATTTTATCATGACTATATATCGTTTGCTTAATCATAATCATTAGAAGGGAGAAGGAACTTGACATGTTTTTTAGCATAAATATGTTGTGAATTTCAGAAATATGCCACATTTGGAGCTACAATAGCTTCTGTCAAAGGATGCAATGAATGTTTATTGATTGATCTGACATTTATTATGTGAACCATTCAATCTATACATGACAGGAATTGATGAAGTGAAACTACAGTCCTGAATCTAACTGGTCATTAAATTAATAAAATTGTTTTAAACTGAATACCCTCCTTTTTTTTTAGAACCAGTGAAGGACTTCTGCTCGATAAATTACCTAAATGGTTAATTGATTCTCCAGATTTTTGCTGATTCATTTTCTTGATTATCATCCCGTTCTCTCAGCACTATTTCTCGCCAACTTTGAGGACAGAAATAGTGCTGAGAGAACATCTCACCTAATGAGATTTCCATTACAGAAAATGTGGGTCATGCGCATCAAATAAAACACCGCGCTGTTCCTTAAAGCGAAATAATTCAGCTCGTTTTTGTCTGTGTTTTAGCTGTAAGGACGGCGTCTTCAGGAAGTATCAGGGAGCTCGCACTAAAAACGACTTCCTCAGCTTCGTCGATGAGCAGAAATGGCAAGCCGTGGAGCCAGTCTCCTCTTGGTTGGGGCCATCTTCCATTCTGTGAGTTTAAAGTTTTACTCGGACATGGTGATGAGGGTCGGATCTACAATATCTTGTAATCTAATTATCTAATATCAGCTGCAGCTACTGTGAGGAACCTGTCAAACACGATACACTCTTCAGATTCTAGATATATTTTATCTTTGAGCAGGTGTTTCCTGAGGTTTGTCAGGTCGTCCTGGCCGACCTTGCATTAACAATTATTGCATCAGGCGTTGTCTGTGTCAAGTTTTTTTTAAAAACAGTAGCCACACCTGTGATGGTTTTCAGCTCACCATTACCCAGACACACTGTGACTTGGACTGATACAGTTTTTGCTCTCTCGGGTACCAAAATGTGGCCTGAATTTATAAAATGAGAATCGTTACTCAGCATTAGTGTTGGTAAACATTATGATATATTGTACATCGATGCCAAAATAGTCTCTTCTGGTTAATATACATTGTATTCATATTGTTATCGCCTTGTCCTGTGGATGCAGCCTCACCGTTTCTCAGTTTTCCCCGGTGATAATAAAGATAGTATTTTCTTTTCACATCATAGTAACAGTCCAATGGCTGTATCTCTTTTTGAAATAACGGAAAACAACATCAGATACCTTCTCTGTTTGCTCTATTTTTAGCGTCTTTCTGTTGGTTTAAAATCCAACCTCAAACACCCCCGCCTTGTAGTTTTGTTTTGTGTCCAGGCTTTGTCTTGTTGTTTCATTTTGACAAATCCCCGCTGAATAACACGCTGTCGTTTTGTCCTCTTTTGGCAGAATGAATTCAATGTCCGCCTTGTTCAAGCTCTCCATGTTTATCCGGGTAGGTGAGGATTTCATTCTTGGTAGTGCCGACTGTAAACATGTCGGTTAATATATTTAGGGATGGTGTTTGTTTCACTTCCCTCAGTCCGTTTAGAGAAGAATTTGCCGCACAATGTGAAACCGCATGAGGAGATAACAAAAAGCAGGAAACAGGGCTGACACTGTACACAGGAAGAAATGAGACTCATCTGACATGTAGCTGGGATGATTGTATTTGCTGTTATTGACTGATTGCATGTGTTTTCCAGCGTTGCCATAACTACATGACCGAGCAGCTGGGGATTCCTGTTTGGGGCTCCTATGTTATCTTTGGCTTGGCCACTCTGTTCTCGGGTCTCGCTTTGGGACTGGTGAGTAATTTTACAGCAGCTACTCGTGATATTTAAAACGGTAAAACTACAGTTGATGCTCTTACAGTGTTCGTAAGCACATTCGTTGCCAGTAAATTAATGGTTATTGTCGGCTTGTCTTCGCAGTTACTGGTGTTCATCGCAGATTTTGTCTTCCCCTCGCGACGATTCTCCTCTCCGGATTACTACCAGAGTGAGTTTCATGTGTGATTATACTAAATAATTGTTTACTAGCTCTGACACATTTACCTTGTCTACAGAGATGACAGAAGCGCTGCACAGATTAGAATACAAATGCGCCGATTGTCAGCTGGTTTTGAGCGTCGCCGACTGTTTTTGTTCTGAATGTTATTCTGCAGAAAAACAGTCATTGCAGCAGGCGAGGTTGCTCCAACAGCAAGACGACGAGCATGAAGCTGACGGCGAGGAAGACGACGACGAAGAGGACGACGAGCAGGAGGACGTGTGGAGGAGGAGGAGAGGCTCCCCAGAGGGCCGCCCAGAACCGAAGGGACATGGTTTCTCCGATGAAGCCCTGAGGAAGAGGGTGGTGGGCAACCGTGACGAAGAGGACGACGAGGAGGACACTTAGAGAGTCACGAGACCCCTACTCCTTTAAGAAGAGCGTGGCGTCAGCGGAGTCGGAGGAGCCTTGGTCTTGAGCAGCAGTGTTGACAGCAGGGAGCCCGAAATCTCCCCCCTAACCTCCCATCCTCCTCCTCCTCCTCCTCCTTTGGGCCCCCTCGCTTTTTTCTTCTCCTTCCCTTGTTTTTGACGGGATCGCTTCAAGACTCTCACCACCAGGCTCCACCTGGAACAAGCACTCCTGACACCTGTTTTCACCCGTGGAAACACGTCGCCTGGCTGAGGTTTAGGTATGAAGTGCAGCAGAGATGGATTTTGCAATGTTGTTTATGCTATGCATCGTTTTTTTTTTTTCAAAGTCATGTGTTATTATATGTTTATCTCTGATTCATTATACCAGGATTGTTTGAGGTTTATTTTGTTAGACTTTACTATTCAGCTAACGCATACATACATACATATAATTATTTTATGTTGCGTATATTTTACAAACACGGGGCGGTTCAACCCAACTGGACAACGTTCGCACTCAGTTCAACACTCAGTGTACAGTTTAACGGGGAAAGAGGGAAAGAAATGACCCCGAGATGTTACAGTTGTAATCCTTAAGACACCTGTGGTTACCGTGGTAACGGCAAGTGTGGTTTAATACTACAGCGAACACTCAAGTAGATATATAGATTTTTTTTTTTTTTCAGAAATGCAAGAGAAGTGCAACTGATGTGTGATTACAGGGATACCAAACGGACTTGTTTTAATAAAGCTGATAGCTACACCTGCAATTCGATGTCGTGCCGCAGACGGCGTCAGGAGATTCACGCACAGCGGGACAAAGTAGAGCTGGTAACCTTGTTGAGGAGCAGGAAGGCGTCACCTGCAGCTCGTTTTTTAAGGAGCTACGATCGATAATGTTGCTGAACATGACCGCAGTCTTATTTCACATTTTTGATCAACAGCCGTGGTCCGTGCTAACCTGGGTGACAAACTGGGCTTCACAATGAAAGCCACCTGTTGAGTCGCCGCAGTAACGCTTTTAATGTGACGCACGAGCTGTAGCAAATGTTTGGTGTGGGTTAGCAGTAATTTAAGACTCTGTGCTGCAGTGTTAGGGGAGTAAAAACGGCTAATTGTGGGATACAATTGAAAACGAAAACTAAAGTCAGGTGAAGTTTCCACAGCAGCAGGTGGGGACTCGTCTTCAAATGCAAAAAAAAAACAATAACCATAAAATAGCTCCACACAACTAATTTGGCGTGATCCAAGACTTCGGGCTCATGTTTTTGATGTTCGGTTGATTCTTCACATTTTAAAACAAGTCTCCTTCTACTTCAGTTGTTTAAGTCGGTGCTGTTTTGCTGATGGATTGTTTTGTGGACTACGAGACTTCCCCTGACTTTCCATCGGCTCGACAACGAGTAATTAATGACCAAATTTTCATTGCCCGTGGTTGAATTTATCCTTTAAACACAGGACAGGGACATTTAAATCTTTATTTCTTAATTCTTTTTCCTCTGACTGTAATGTGTGCGTCCTCTCTGCACAGGTACAAATGGGGCAGGAACCCCTTAAATAGATCGTGTGCGCTCGCTCGGTAATAACACCAAAAGCTTTTCACTTTGACTGAGCAGGAAACTAGATCACACAAGGTTTAGACGCTGAGTTTAAAAAAAAAAAAAAGAAACGATATTCACCTCAGATCAAAGGCCTGGTGAATGTTGTAGTGTAGATACTGTACGTCTGTGTAATGTATCATATAATCAATCATTGTGAGGTTTTAATTTTATTTCTTTTTGTTGATATCGTTTACTTATGATTCTCCGATTATTAAAGGATGTTCGCTGAAAGGACCCAGATGTGTCGACAGCAGAGTACCTGTATGCCACAGAACAATTTAAAAAAAAAAAAAAAAAGAGAGAAGCAATTTAGGGACTGGAGCTCCTTTTTATAAATTGTCACATGCAGAGAAAAGTCTGGCATATCCGTCCTAACGCTGCTCCGCTCTGCGGAAAAGTGACAGAGGACTCGAATGAACTTGACAAAGGGAGGTGTAATTCATCTTAATCTTGTTTTAACTGGATCTAACCACGTAGTCACTTATTTTAAGGCTCAAAATTAATTAAAAACCTCAACTTCAGAGGTTAAACGTATCTAAACGAGTGCCATTTTGTGGTATGGTTGCTCAGTGAAATCATAAACATATGGCTGCATCTTTTTCAAATATTAATGCCACTTAAAGCTGCCTGTATCCATTTCAGTGTGTGTGTGAGAGTGTGTGTGTGTGTGTGTGTGAAAGAGAGAAGTGTTTTCAGTACACATTTCACTCTTTGGCTGATGATGACTGGTGTTATTTTTATCCTGCTTCCTACTCAAAATAAATGAACTGCTCATTTCAGAGACGGTTAAAACAGGTTGTTGTTTTTTTTTGTTGTTTTTTTTTACCCGACCACTATTAACAGCTTGTAGCATTCACACTTTACTCTGAGCCGGCTGTGCTCCATCATTGTTTGAACATTTCTTTTAAATAAAGGGTTAACTCTGACTCACTGTCTCGCTGGTGTCACTTCTGTTTCATTGACAAGTTAAATAGCAGAAATATGAACCTCCAGGAAAGAGTTGTTCAGAGCAGGAAGAGATTTCAAATTAAAGACGGTGCTCGGACAGCTCCAGGACAAACAAACTAAGAGACAAGGTGTACACCATTAAGGTTGGTACATACTGCAACAGTAGAAGTATACAGATGATTTACAGACTCGGTAACAAATAAAGATAAAATCTTAAGCCACAGCAAGGAAACGGTATCCCACCTATGAAGAATAACTACAAGAATCATATAAATATAAACAATCTTCTTGCTAAAGGTAAAGTTTGCTGATGTTGGTCATTCAGAGGCATCAGTATTAAACTGAAGCTGTTTTATAACCAGGCAAAAGTCCCTTGAAGTACATTTAAGCGTAAGCACAGAAGTAATACCAGAGTAAGTGTAGTTTGAGTGCGGATGCATCAATTTAGAAGCATTTAACTGTCGTAGCTGCTCGAGTCGAAGCTAAATTTAACACTTTACATACCGTTTGGTAAATATTGTAAAAATGTAACTCTGGGTCTTGTATCATATCTTAATCTGAAAAGTAATCCATAACTATAACTGTAAAATGTATGTTGTGGGGTGAAAAATACCATATTTCCTTCAGATTAATAGGGCTGTAGAAGTATAAACGGTAATAAATGTACTTGTGTTGTAAACAGGTTGAACAAGGTTGTACAGTGTAAGGTGATCAATTAGGATTTTTGAGAAAAAAGAAAACAATCGTTACTGCAAAGTCTAATAATCAACATCATCATCATACTCATTAAATGTCTGAAGCGCTCTGGTCCTTGCCAGCAGATGTCACCCTTGTACTAATGTTTGGTTGTGTTTAAAGTACAAGACGAGGGAAGATTATCTGCGTTGCACCTTTTAACGACGTGACATCAGACACCAAAGGCATTAAGACAAGAAGCAGGAGGAAAATTAAAACACACAACAGGATTTAAAAGAGTAAAATATATCGTAAAAATTGTGATTCCATGAGGAAAACGGGGGACGTGACGAAAGCAGGTGGCTGATAAAGGTTACCAGCGTATCACAGCACGTCAGGGAGCAGGTGACAGGAAATGTTCAGTGGCACTTAATGTCGCGAACGTGAAGCTACAGCTCACATTTCATTGAATTTGCTCCTCGAGGGGCTTCCCCATGTGTCTCCTGAGTGGTGTTACTCCCCCTGGACCTGGATTAAGAGGCGTAGCCGGCCTCAGAGGTGGATCTCTAATCAGTGCTGTCACTTCAGCCCGAGTAGCCTTCTGCTCGCGCTCTGTTGAACAGGGTTTAATCTTTCTGAGGGTGGAGGAAGAGGTGGAAGGTGTTGGCAGGGATCCCCCTGCTGTACCGGCCCGCTGCAGGCCCCTTCTGATGTTCACTGCAGTGAAGTGTGTGTGTTGTGTGTGTGCACATGTGAAACACCGAGCAGATGCTGAAGCTGCCCTACTGGCTTTGATTAATCGGGCACATACAGATCTCCGCGCCCCGGCCGGGCAGCGGCCTGCTTCATTGTTCTGCAGTGCAAAGTGAACGCAGATGGCTCCGCTGCTGGTTTGGCGGTTTCTGTTGTCGTCCATTAAGCTCGCTCTGGTCTGTGCAGTTTTCTGCCGTCCGTGATTTCGCTTTCAACAGGAAAGTTGTTCGGCAGCAAAGGAAGGCGGCTCAAATACACTGTAATGACACAATTAGGTGATTCTCTTTGATGGCCGTGTGAGTAGCACCTATGATGGCAGCGTTGTTTGTTTGGTCCAGAACTTTCCACATTGGAATATGGAGTGGATCGCCATAAAATTGTTCTGGGTTCCCAAAAAATGACCCTGACGATCGACCATGAGGTTAAAATTGGTAGTTCAGAGTGGAAAAGTCTTGGATGGACCGCCACAGATATTCAAAGTCTGTATAGGGTGAGTTCTGATGACTTTGGTGTTTCTCCTACGCTGGTGGGAGAATATTAGCTTTGTCTCATTAGCTTCCGGGGGTAGAAAAAAAACGCTCTGGCCAATCGCAAAGACTTGTGTGTCTGTTTTTTTTTTTCGAAAGCTAGCTGGCTAATTGTTGTCTGACTTTGTGATCTGAGTAAACCGCACATTTCCTTCCTCCCGCCCTTGTTGTCCAGCAAACTACCAAGGCAACAAAAATCTCGGGACTTGCCTTCCCTGCTGAACGATACCGTACAACCTTGATAATATTGTACCGTGAAAAGCCCACCCTGACTCTAGATTGCAGATTGTTAACAAAGGTGGCTAAAATAAACCAACTTCATTTAGACGCTGCGGTGGAAACAAGTTCCTCCAAAGGTTAGCAGTCACGTGGGAAAGCTGCTCTGGTGGAAACGTGAAATATTTGCAAATATTCAAAAGCATCAACCCATTCATGAAGTTCCAGTTTAACCACTATTGCTGCACTGTAAACCGAGCCGTTTATACCAACTATAAATCTGTTGTTGCTGCAGATCCGTCTCAGGCCAGCTGGCAACACCATCTCGCAGAGTGGATTTCATTATTTCACCTTCACTCACCTGGTTGTCAGTGTCGCCATCAATCATGTGGCCACGTTGTGTGGCTGCACGCTGACGGTTCACTTTCACAATCAGCCGGTTTTGTTGTGATCGGGGACGGCGTGACTGATGGAGCTTGTTTCGCAGAGAGCATGTCATCCTTTTCTTCAAGCAACTGTTTTTTTTTATCTTTTCAAAGTACTTAGTTTACTTTCCACAACTGTAATTAAGAGCGTGTATAATGGAGTTTCCCTCTCGCTTGAGGAACTCTGCGTGTCACCTACACTTATTCTTTCTTTAAATGGACCTCAGTGTGTTTTTTTTCTGTCTCTGCTTCAGCCCTCGGTACATTTTCCTGTGTTTATACCTCGGGGAGCGTGTGCTGCTATTTTAGTATCCCGCATACAGTGAGAGAAAGAGCTTTGCATCCAGGCAGGGTTCTCCACGAGGCGTGACCACAACGCTTTCCTGAAAATATACCTGCTGCAGACCGAAGGGGAGACAGGACAACAAACCTTTGTGTTCATTTTTTATTCCTGTCCGAGCCCACCGTATAATTATCTGGTCGGAGGGGAAGTGGCACGCAGCTCGTAGATGTAAATGTGGGTGGGCAGAGGGCGGTGTTTGTGGAAGAAAAAATCATTTCGGTGGAGTGTAATCATAGTGGAGAAACAATTAGTCACTAAAGAGCCTTTTGATGGATGTGTAAGCGCTGCAGTGGACACATGTGGGCCGAACAAAGAAAGAGTTACTGTAGCTGCGACATGGCGCCCGAGCTCCAGACGAGCAGATTAGTCATGAGGGCGAAAAAGGTGAGTTCACAGGTTGACGGTTTCATCATTCTCAACATGACCTACTACATTTTAAAGCGCTGGTCTGTGGCATGCGGGAAAGTTGTTTGAACAGTTTATTCTGCAACACTAAATAAATGATTAAATGTGATTTGTTTGACTCATAGATATTAGATTGATTGATCCAGGTGACCTGTTACTGCACCTATTAGCTGGAAAACTCAGTGGGTCCACATTATATAGTTTTACATGATCCAATTTAACATTATTCAAACAAATTGTGATAATATCACAGAAAACTTTACACAGGTTTCAGGCACTTGACAAAAAAAATGCAATTTTTGGGGCATTAAACTCATTATTTCCTAATGGACACCAACTTTGTGCATAGAAAAAAGTCAAAAGTAAGTGCGCAGGTGGAAAAACAGCCTATTCAAAGAGAAAAATGCATGAAAAAGCTTTTACTTACGTGACGTAGCTGCAGAGAACTCACTGTTGACTTTGGGTTTAACAAAAGTCCAGTGCTTGTTTAACCCGAGCATCCATCCCCGACCTCTTATAATACTTCTCCCCACATCCTCTTTTGCAGCTGCAGTATTTCACACAGCCACTAGAGGCTGCTGTCTAACAACAAAACATATAAATGGGTCTTAATAAGGCTGCTTTCATATTTCAACCTATAGTAATAATAACCCCTCGCAAAAACACTTTGTCCTGCTTTTGCACTTTCATTTATATCTTGATATCTGTACAAAATGTATATATTTTTCATCAATGTGCTTAAATTAGGTAAAAAATAGCATAATGGCATATAGATCCAGACCTTTTTACATGTAATAGGCACTATTATGTCGCTATTGTGATTTTTGTGATTTTGTTTGTAGCACTAGGAAGATTGTCCTCAGTCAAACTTTTATTTCGAATTACAGTAAAAGTAGCTGAACTTATGGAGAGTGGACAGTCATGTTCTCATAACTCTGGACTCATAATATGAGACTGATCTGC
>OMLP01006398.1:23269-39201 GCA_900302685.1 Spondyliosoma cantharus | reverse complement strand
GATCACACGGCGAGAGCCGGAGGTGAAGCGGCTCCCAGAGAGGAAACGAGGCACCAGCTTAATCATTACCTAATGTGTTTAAAGAAGGAGAAACTACAGCAGGCGCTCGGGTTTTGCTTTTCTTGTTTGCGTGCCCAAAAACAAAAGGTGACGAGAGCGACGGAGCAGCAAGTGAATATCGCGGCGTCCTCCCGTCTAATCACAGGGTGGTGTGGAAGTCCGTTAGAGCGTTTGGATCCACTGGGAAAGTAAAAAAATGAAATAGTGGGAAATAGTTCCAGTGCCGGCGTATCGTCATTTTTATAATATATTTCAACATACAGCTTATTCACACATTCACCCGTGAACACACCTCGCCTACTGCTTCATCAGGAAACCATTTCTTTGGCAAACCTGGCCCAGCAGACGTCAGTTTTGCTTCACAGCGCGCGGAGCAACAAGGTGGGTGGTGCTCCCACGGGTTACTGTTCTCCTTAATTAGCCCATTACTACATGACAGAGAAACAGGCCGACCTGCAGGGGAGTCATAGCTCGCAAAAAGCTCCGCATCCAACCGGCAACCGTCCTGCCAGATACCGTAAAGCACATTTACGATGGAGTGCTAAGCTGTAAAAGATAAACCTTTCAAAACGATAAGTGTAATTACAGCCTGTCGCACATTTAAACTGGGGTCTGTCGTGTCTGTCGGGTGGGGTGTTTGATTATGAAGCTCTGCTGGCGAGCACAGACAGGCAGGTAAACATCACTATGACTCTGTGCCGCTTAATCATAAACATCCGCACACCACGCAGTAACCGATTCAGGTGAAGGAGAATCATGAGCGCGCTGCCTCCTCGTGTCTCGTCACGTTGATGTCAGCCGGAGGAAGGACACTCAGCGCCGCGTCATCGGGACAAAATAACGCCGAGAGCCAATCAGAAGTCAGGAACTCTGGATCGTCACTAAACACCTGACGGGCCTGCGGGGCTGACTCAACGCCAGGATGCTGTTTAATCACGTACAGGGAATGTGCCTTCAGGTGTGTTTTTTTTTTCTAGCTTCGACCTGAGCATGTTTTGCTTCATCATAGCTCGGCCGTGCGCTCGGGTTGTCTCAATGTTTAGACTTGTTTTCCACTCCTCACTGGGGACTCACAGAAAATCTTAACGTCGGAGATCGGGGGGGTTTAAAGGTCATCACTATTTGTTTTTTTCCTGCCTACTGTCCCTAAACTTTGTTCAGCCTCACTGGACTTTATCTGTTAATATTTATCCTGTCTCCATAGACTGTAATAATAATAAGTCAGACGCACATTTACTATTGCTACTATTTTCAATGGTAAATACCCTTGAAGCTAACGTGAATTAGCATACTACTGTTTACAGAAATCTAACATCTCACCTCGTTCGCTCACTGCAACACGTTACTTCAGCAAATTGCTGTGCAACGCTAATCTCCATTTTGTTTATGTCTGCTTACCCAAGAGATCACGTGAGGCGGTACGTTGCTCCCCCCCCCGGTACGATAACCTTATCTGTAGTGTGTGACGTGCTGTATGGATGGACGGTTCTCGAGGTATGTGAAGGGCAGACAGATTACATGTTCCTCCTTCCTCAGATAACTTGCAGGATACGAAAGTTTGGAGTGAGCTGTTGTTTTCACCAGCAAGGACCACGGCATCGACATGATGCGTTTAACGATTTATTATGACGGAAAGAAGGAGAAAACAAAATGTTGAAGATCTTGGCTCTTCCAGTTCCTTGAGGGCGTTGTGGGGAAGCTTTGTAGAGAATTCGCCGCCGCAACCGGGCAGCGATGGACCCCCTTCAGAATACGAGAGCGCAGAAATATCAGGGAAACATCTCTCTGACTCTACTTCGCATGTGACGTCTTCAGTGCTTCAACGTCACCCTCTTGTTTGTCTTGCCATGAAAAGGCTGCAAGGCGATTACTGAAGGTTGGACTGAATCTGCAGGGTGATAATGTGTCCTCCTGATAGATTTAAACGCATCAGCAGGTTGTGGTTGATATACAGCGTGTTATGGATGCTGTTTAGACTGAGAGACAAGCGGCTTGCTGTGCAGGGCGGGCCTTCGCAGAGTGAGTCACACAACACTCATTTCATTCACTCGCAGCATCATAATTCTTCACTTTGCTCATTACGTCTGAGGAGCAGCCAGGAAACTTCCACTCATGAGTTTGTTAATCTGGCTCCGTTGTCATCGGCGTCTCTCTCGAAAGCCTGTTGCTCGTTTGCGCGGGGCGCAGAAACATCTTGGATCAAGTCGATTGATTTCAAAGCCTTCGGATGTGACGCGACATTGACTTTCCTTCAAACAGGCCTTCTGGGAAATATGAGCAAGCGGGGTAAAAGTGAGGGGAAGATCTCGTGCAGCGGCAACGGAAAATGAAGTCCAGTCAGGACTTTAAACAAACATCAAAAAGCACAAAGGCTGCAAGTAAAGATCAGAACCGGCGATAAAACCACATGACTGAACAGACACATCACGAAACTCTGGAGTACGAAGACCCAGAGTGTGTGCGCGAGTCTCTGAGCGAATGACACAGCAGTCTTTTCCAATCATTAGCTCTGGGGTTTGTTTTTTTTTGTTTTTTTGTACTAACAGAAGCATCCAGTGATGGAAATGCTGATTAAACAGGGATTTCTATTTGCGAGGGTAATGACAGGTGAAATTACTGACGGCAGCATTATCCCACATAAACACAGTCCATCTGGAGCGGAGACAAATGCGCTGTGTCTCCTCAACGTCGCCCTCCATTTTGTTTTGTTTCTTTCCGCGAGACAAAAGAGGCCTCTGAAAGCTGAGAAAAGTGATTTTCTGATTCGTGTAGCTTCATTGTTTGATGACATTTCCTGCTAATGTGCATAATTATCTGCCTACACTGAACCGTAAAAACACACATTTGAACCATCAGAACGAGATGATGAATGGCTTTATTACGAGGCTCAAAAACAGAGAATCTTTGTGGAGGAGAATAAAAAAAAAAGTTCCGCGGGAAATATCAATGAATGCGGCTCGAAAAATACTCCTGCTCTCAGACAGACGAGGCCGTTGAGCCGCTGGAGGCAGAACAACTTAACTCCGCAATCGCGCAGTTAGCAAGTGCTGTGTGTTCGGCGGCCATGAACAGTGGATTGTTTCTGATCTGAGCGACTTCGTGACTCGCCGCATACAAAGTGCCACATTCTCTTCCTACAAAAGAATCCCCGCTCGCTGTTTGCTCTGATAACATGCGCGTTGGCTGTTGCAACGACAGAGAAAAAAAAGCCGGCGGTGTCTCCAATTAAAATAAAAGCCGATTACGCCCCGAGCAGGACAAGTTCTCTATAAATATTCACGGTCTCCAGAGGATGAAGCTAGCCGACTTCGGTGTTCCCCTGATTTCTCTTGCAGCATCACCAGCAGGTTCATATTTGTCATCCTGAGTGAAATGTCTCCAAACTATCGGGCGGTTTGCCTTGAAAATTTGGTGCAGACATTCATCACAGAGTGATTTGCAATAAATCTGGTGGTCCGCTGACTTTTTCGTCCGTCACCGCGAGGTCGACGTTTTACTTTGATTCATGAGTAAACACTCTGAACGGAGACGCTGAGCATGTTTAGCATTAGGCATCGCAGCCTCGTCTGATGTGATATACACGGACATTATAAAACGAGCATAAATGAATACCAGCACCTTTAATAAGGCTGTTAGTTGTGCGTCAGGGGGGGATTCGAGTTGATGTAACGTCCCGCTTAATTGAGCGAAACCTTACCTGAAGGGTATAAACAGGCTTAAAACTATGCGAGACGACGCGATCAAAGCTGAGCTGCTCCGGCCACTCTTCTGTTTTATTGCCACAGTCAATCTTTGGATTGCTGCGTGCTCTCAAGGCGAGGCAGGCAGGCAGGCAGCCAGGGAGAGAGAGAGAGTGAGGCTGTTAACTTTGACTGAACTCTCTCTGCAGCCATGTTGAATTATAACAGAGAGAGGGACGATACAGAGGGACAGACACAATAACAGACGCGGGGATGTCTTTGCCTTTTCACAATCGGCCCACAGTTTCACTGACGGCATCCTTGCTCTGCGGGCGTGGGCCGCTGCAAAGGTCCAATCACGAGGAGACGCTGGGTCGTCTCACCAGTCCCAGCGGGAGGTGATGTAATCAGATGGTGATGTAACTGACGGGCAGCGGGGAGACCCGCAGTGTAAGCATTGACCCCCCACCGCCACTCCCTGATGTCAGACCTGATCCTGCGCTCTGTCAGCGTCAGGCCTCCCTACAATTACCGACTGTAACAAACCATCAAGTCTTTACCTCGCTGAGTGATCAGTGTAATCAGTGTAAGCCTCAGCGTCAGCAGGATGACCTGCTGTCTCAACCAACCACTGGTTTACATCACAGTCATGTGCACTCGGGCAAGAAACGCTACTTATATCTTCCCCCGGTGCCATTTACGGGTGAACTGGTAGGAAAAGTACAGGTGTAATTAATCACAATTTGTACATTAGGTCCGTATGGTATCAACATTTCTTCACAACTTGTCATATCATGTTCAGGCTTTTTGTATATGAGCTGACTTTCATGGCAGGAGGGGGTGGAGGGGTGAACAGCTGCCAAGCGAGGGAGCAGTGTTTGAGATGCTGTATCTGATATCACCACGTCAGTGTTGCTCCAGGTACAACCATTGTAACTTATGAAAACGCGACTACATCCTCATCTGCAGCAAGTGCAGGTGTCTCGCTCAGGAGTCGGGGGTTTTCTATCCCGGCTGGAAAATGTTGTTATGTCGTTCACTCAAAATGTCACACCGCGTCGACTTATTGTTTTTTCCACTTCTTTTTCTGTTTTCTGTTCTCGTTTTGTCGGGTTTAGCGAACACAAAAATAGCTGGTTAGGTTGAGGAACACACCCCCGTCGCATCTTTTGAAATGATGATCTCTGCCATGTAAGTATCTGTTAAAACTGAGACAGAAGGTGGTTGGTTGATTCTTCTCTTGGCAAATTAACTTAGACAAAAGCCTGATTACATTAACTAATATAAGTTCTATTTTAAGGAACATATCGTAAGCTTTGCATGATTAACCCCACTAATTCACTTTAAATCATAATATGATTTGATGATTCCAGGAAGCTCTTGTTTCATATTATCCTGTCACTATTATTATTATATATATAAACACAACAAGGTGGATTTTATCATCTTTACATTTGGACGATATTGAGTCCTCTTGAACGCACAAGGGATTTTCTTCTCACAGCTGCACTACAATACAACTAAAACAGAAAGTAGACTAATGCTTACTTTAATTAATTACCTCTCTTAATAAAGTCTCAAATTCAATTTCACGCTCATCCTACGGTAACAGGAATAATGCCTGGAGGAAAGAAAATCAATCTGGAAATCTAATTAGTTGTTAATTGAGGCTAAAGTATGGAGAACCAGCAGGGTGGTGTGCTGGTCGGTGCGCTCGCTCTCCTCCACGGCCAAACTTATCTTTTTTTGTTGTTTGTCCTGTTTTATGTCCGACGCAGCGTTCCTTACATTACAGCACAAACCTTTAAACCTTTACCAGCGAGCGCACAGCAGGACTAATGTGCCTCTCTCACACAACCCCGAGGGCCTCGAAACGTTTCATCCGACTCGCTATTTTTAGCTTCCTGACAGTGTGGGACGCATTTAGAGGGATGCATAAGATCCAAACATTGAGCCTTTGTGTGAGCACATGACGCTCAGAGCTGCCAAAGGGGGGACAGAACAGGACGGTTCCTTCACTCATTACGTCCCTCGTCCACCAAAAGAGCCTGACCTCTCAGCTCCTGTCGAGCCCAGCGCTAAATCAATGTGCCCGACAAAGCACACTATGTTTCTGTTCAACAAGGGGGAAAGAGGTTAACTCATTTGTCTCATGTTTGGCGCATGAGTCATGTGCTTGTCAAGTTTTCAATGATGTTTGCCGGTCTGGTCACTTCAGATCTGCATTGTCCAACAAGATGAAGTTATTTTTTGCAGCACGGCAGAAAATATAAAGAATAAATAGTAAAAACACAACAGGAATGACTTTTTGAATGCCACAACGGGTCATTTCTTCTGTGAGGGATCTCTCCGTCGACACAAAACAAGAGAAAGGCCAGCCGGCTCTGGAGCAGAGAGTCGGGGGGGGCAGAGCCACACCTTCTGGAGGAATAAACACCTGGAGTCACGTCGGATTCTGCTCAGATCCGGATCCAGTTACCGATGGGGGGAGAGCTCATAAATGACATTTGAACCTTCGGGATTAAAACGCGGATTCATCTTCACTCCTGTTTATCAACCTGACTGCAGCAACGATTTGAGGAGGTGCTGCAGTCAGGTTGATAAACAGGAGTGAAGATGAGGTGAGGGGTTAATTAACACTACATTTAGTCTTGTATGCAACTTCTCTGTCCCGGATGTCTGGTGTCGGGCCTCCAAATCAAACTTTAGCTTGAGCAAACTTGTGGATTTCTTTGGGTTTGAGCATTGTTTGAAACGCAACTCAACAAAGTCTATAACAAATCTACAACAATCTGTATTTTCCTGCACGAATAACCGCCGACAGCTCGAGGTGAGAGGTCTGAAACCGAGGACCGGTTGTCGCACGTCGTACGGATTTCAAGTGCTAAATCTGACACTGTTGTTGTAAATACATAGCAACAGTGCGACGGCACTTAGCTTTGAAAGTGCTGACACAACTGTATACACACAACAGCCTGAGAACACATCTAAAGCTTCATGTGGTGTAGAGTCGCGTATCTAATAGTAATAATAGCAACAAGTCGGAGGATTAAAATCACAAATATTTCCTCTGAGGTGTCATATAAACATGACGAGTTGAGCTCTTGTGTAAATATAGCTCGGTGGTATTAACATTAGGAGTTGAGAGTTGTCTCTTATCGGCAATTGTGCTGATTCATTGTCTAATCCTTCAAGAACTTCACACATCGCCCACAAACCCCCATCTCAGTGAATTTAATCCCGCGTCCTCCATCGTTCCCCCTCCCACGGCTGGCACCGCTGCTATCTCTGCCTGTGGAGATCACAACATGCGGGGAGTCAAACATGTGGGAGGACAGTCTGTATCGGTGTGTGAAGTCTTTTCCGACAGGGCTGGTGGAGGAAGCTCTCCCAGCCTCGACGACATGCGTCAACAGGATTTATAATCCCCTCGTATCTGTCTTCATCCTGGCAACAAACAAAAAAAATGACACGCATGTAGGAGTCCAAGGTCGAACGACACCTGTGAGGGTCAGACCTCCGAAATGGGGTTCATGTTTTTCACCTGCTGGTGTCGCCTGTTTCGGTTTTTCGACCGGCAGACGGAGTTTGGGAGAGTGAGACGAAAGAGCCGAGGGACAGTTTTAGTTTCTGGACTTTGGACGAGGTGCTCGAAACCCAAATATTTACTATCGCCCCTTTCCTTTTCCTTTTTTCACAGTGATCTCTCTGCAGCCCCCTCGTCTGTTTACCGGAGCGACGTGTCCTCAGTTCTACCCTGTGGCACAGATTTCATTGTTTTACTAACGCTTTTTAGTTTACAGGATATAATCAAGGTCTCTGATTTAGACTCAGCTACAGATAATAAAAGTACGGCTGCTCAAGGATGTCGAGCCCCAAGAGACTCTTGTGCCCCAGTCGCGACCCTGCGCGTGAAATATATACGAAAGCGGTACGAAGAAGAGATGACAGGATTCAGGGCTTCTCTTTTGATATCGTGCACATGTCAGCTTTACTGGATCGTCGCCTGCAGGATAGTAACAGGACAGTTGGAAGTGAAAGGAGACAGATCTGTGGACGGAGAGAGAGAGCGCACAGTCTGCCCTGTTCGTCTTTGATCTGACCACATTTGCATATGCTTCAGATCACTGTCATCTATTATTGTGGCCTGTTCAAACTGATATCACATATATAAGAAAGACGCTGGAAAAAGAGGACAATTATTAAAACAAGAGTCGACACAAGTGAATGATTAACACCAGAATAACAGTTGCCAGTCTTCTGCAGCGCATTACGCTGCATATCAGTGAAAGGGGATTTTCATAACTTCAAACACGAGTGAATCAAGCTTCAGATTTAGCAACAGACGAAGTAACAGGGTAATTTCCAGGAGCAGGAGTCAACGGTTTTCATCAAATGAGCTCTGATAAACTCTCTCTCCGAGATAACAAACATACTTCTTGCAGACGTCGGCCCGACTAATCAAAGTGGCGATGGAAAGACAGTACGGGGAGCGTTCGCAAAATTGGGAAGACTTTGGTGAGATGTCGGCATCTGGTTGACGCCCCCGTCTTTTCAATATAACTCGTGTCTGTATCTGCAAGGGGAACCCAACTGCCAGAATAAATGCTAGCCGAGAATTTTTCTGCAAAACCAGATGTTGAAAAGTTGGAAAAAAGTGTTGCAACTTTCCGTTTGTTTAGGTTGAATTTTGTATTTCGCTCTTGTCACAACGCTGTGCCTACACTCTGTTTAGGTTTAGGCACAAAAAAAACACTTGGTTGGGGCCAGCAAAGCATCATGGTTTGGCTTAAAATGGACGAAGATGGTCCGACTTCCCATGAAAAATAGCAAACTCTGACAAGAGAGAGATAGAAAATTGAAGCTAAATTAACTTTGCAACATAAAGAATCTGCGGTTTTGCTTAAACCTACATCGCTAACTTTTCTCCGAATAAATTCATTTGCCTTCAAACTTTTGACTTCAGTCATTACTATGGTTCTTGCATGCATCTGTCTTGGGGCTTTGGCTCGACCAGTCACCTGTGAAACAGTTTTGGTCACCCCGCCCCACTCTGACTCTGCACTCAACCCCCAACTCACATATTCAGAGAATGTTTTTATTGCAGTAAAAGGGGGGAGGCAGTCGGAACAGGAGGGGGTCACGCTTCAATAGCCTGCAGATACCTCAGCCCCACACTGACCCGCTCGACTTCAGCATTGCGAGCGCTGCTTTTTTTCGGAACATTAACCTGCATTTACACTTTGGATTGGTACATTAGTTAGTACAACATTTGTGTTGCAGAGTTAACAAAGAGGCACCAGAGCAAACATACATGCACATTCCATGCAGTGGGGGTGGAGAGGAGCTGAAGGAGGAGGAGGAGGAGGGGGGGGAAGTTTGTTTTGTCGCAGCCTTTCCGCGGCCTCCGGCTCTGTGACCTCCACGGCCAGGAAGGATCAGTGATTACAATCAACACTAATCCCTGGTACACACTAACAACAGATATTCTAATCCCCGCTGTGACAATCGTCAACCCTGACGCGAGACGCTGGACAAGGTGAACTCGGATGATTTATGACTCGGGGACAACCGGTGACCCGCGCTGGGACGGACAATGAGCCGCTGACTGAGAGCTGCTGTTCACGTTTCACCGAAAGGTAAACATCTTAATTCGCGTTAATGGACTTCGGATGTGCGAAAGGAAGCAACAATAAACTCTCGTCTTGCGGAGCGCGGCTAATCGCCCGTAGCTTGGGTAACGGCGGCTGACGGACTTGGGGAGAGAAAATGGGTTTCAAGGTGTCCTGTGTTTTGTGCACACGACGTCGGATGCAGTGGAAGTGCTTGCTCAGGAGCTTTTCGCCCGCACACGTTAACCTTGACCGCCAGACAACACATAATATATGGTAGTTATTAATAGCACAGGTCACGCTACGTATACGCCAGCCGCAGGTTGTGTTCTGTTTTTATCCCATTGTTCGATACATGTTTACAATAACTGCGCGCTGCAGGTCGAATCCAGCTGCGACCGTTAAGGACGAAAACTTCTGTTGAGCTCAGCTTGACCGTCTATACATTCCTTCTCGCTGACCTTGACGATCATGGCGAAGTTGAACCGACACACCGACAGACAGGGAGAATCAATAATTGTTTACGATTGTTATAAAAAAGGTCCATTAGCCGTCTATCTCAACGTCTGTCTGTTCAATATCGGATCTTTTAGTGGTCGGAGAGGCCACACATGGGCAGAGCGCGTATAAATTCTGCATCGCGCCCCGTGCTCAGAATTGTTTTCAGTACCTGCAATTAATAATTTAGCACGTATACCCGTCAGTGATCTTTATCAAAGTGATGCTCAGTGCTCGGAACGGGTTTGAGAGTGTGGCAGCTACAGCTAATGACATCAACACTGGAGGATCTGGTCTTGTCAGCGCAAAATAACTGCCTGGGGGGGCGTTGCCAAGATGGCTGCTCAGTGGCAAGATTTGCCTAAAAGGACCATGATTGTAGGGTTAGTGGCACAGTGTTAAACCATTAGTAGGAATGTATATCATGAGACCGCCGGGCCCTTGCATGTCCGTGTGCGTCCTCATGCCTGTGGATAAGATAAACATAACAGGGATTCTCTCGTAAAAGACTGACCCCAGAGCAAAACTCGGCGGTGAATCTTTCATTGATGAACGCAACTTTCCCCTGAAACAAGAGGAGCAGAGCACAGACTCCTTTAAAATGAAAGCAATCTTTCTGTCCTACTTGATACCCAACGTGTCTCTCTCCAACACCGATTGTTGTTTTCCCAGTGAGTTGGTTTTCTTCTCTGTGGGTCTGACTGGATGACGACTGCAGCGAACCCTCGGGCAGAGCTGACAAAGTGCCAGGTGGCCGTGTGAACGCGCGGGTACGAGGCCAGGTACGACAGCTGGTGCTTGGAGCTGGCCCGTATTGACTCACAGCTACCAGAGCGACCCCATGTTGCTACATTAGCCACGTGGATACCATATCAAAACAAAGCAACCTCCCTCTGCACCCAAAACACGCACAGGCTGTTCGCCGGATCCTGGCTCGGATTTCTGGTGAAAACAGAGGCATCTCTTGAAGCGGCCGAGAGCAACGGAGCAAGTTTGGTTCCCTCGTCTGCGGCTCACGGCTGTTCCCGACTCAACCCTCATTTGTGCTGGCGTAATAACATCACAACACCACCACAACATCGCAAGGCAGGTGTCGTCAATTTCAGTTGATTTAAGATTTATAAATCGCAGCTGCTTCAATTACAAATTGGATTCTTGGAAGGTGTTCGGTACTCTAATTATCTCAGAATTTAATTAAAGAATAAATCTAAGAACATGTTTTTAGATGAGGCTTCAGAGTAGAACAATCCCATCAGGCTTTTTTCCTTTTAATGGAGACCCTTTTATGCTTTTCACTTTGTTTTCCTTCCCTTCAGTGTTTTATATGTGATCTTGTAAATGTAAAAGATCTTGAATGTTAAAAAGGTCATAGTCCGCACCACCAGAAGCTCCTCTCTCCCACAGAAAACACTGATCCTGAAGTATCCCCGCCTTTGATTATGTGACCGTGTGTCACCATGTCATGCATTAGCGAAATTAACTTCCTGGCAACTAGTTTGGCACGTCAGAATTGATTTAGCACAGCTGCTCTGTTGCTGTTAGCGGTGCTGTCTCAGGCGTGTATGAGCTGACCAATCAGAGCAGACTGGGTATTCAGGAGGGCGGGCCTTAAAGAGAAAGGGGAAACTGTGCTCTTGTTGACATGTATTTCGAGCATTAAAGCGTGCTAAAATATTCTAGTAGTAACCCGAAATAAGACTATGAACTCGCAAATGACCATAGCGTCTCATTTAAGACTGATACAACGATGACAGACGAGATTATTCCACAATCTGCAGTAACAATATTGTGATTTATTGGCCTCCAATACTGAAAGTATTCTAATATACTGCATCTGTGTATTTATAAATAAAATACTGTCTTTAAAGACATCATCCAAGAATGCTTCTTCAGATGATGTCCACGCCAGTGATGTACATGGTGCCACATTCTCCGTCTGAGCGACCTATACTAGCGCCGTATAAGCTTACATAAGCACCCTGAATAAGGCCAGTGTAGTGTTACCATTGTGTATTCTTTTCACTGTACCATCTGGTGACTCGCTCTCCTCCGACCCCCTCCTCTCCTCTCTCGCTTTCTTTCTTTGTTTACATTTTCCTGTGTCACTCTGTCCGGCACCGTCCGGCCGCCCTGCCGGTGACAGTGCAGATGTGAGGATGACTTGAATGTTTTTTTAGCGGCGGAGTGCTTGGCCCTTTTGTGTCAGCAACACAGCAGCAATTGTCTCTGCCAAACAATGAAAGATAAAAAAAAAAGTAAAAAAAAACAACGAGTGTTGTTGGTGAATCGCATTTTATTAACAATGAGAATAAACGATGTTCAGATCTAGAGGGAAATTGAGGGGGGGGGATCTCACTGGCATTTGCTATCAAAAGCTGCAGCGCAACAGTTTTGTGTGTATAATAATTAGACAATATAACAAGCTGTCTAATCTCCGCTCTATTATTTCTGCTTACAGTGCCATTACTGGTGCCACGGAGAAATGAATGGATCTTCAGGCAGCATCTGAAGAGGGGCTCTGGCACATTTACTTAGATCAATGCACTCATCTATCCGCCCGCCTGTAGGGATCTGGGCCGGCTTCTACAAGCGCTGTTCTTGAACTCACTTTACAGCACACCGGGTGCTTCAGAATTACGGTTGCACTTTCCTTACAATATTGCAAGAAGAGGAAGTTCATTCTCGAAACTTTTTTTTCGAGCGATCCGCTTCAATAAAGCCCTCCAACAGAATTAGTATACTCCGGAGTGCACCTCGCCGCTTCCCTTTCGCCATAACACTTTGCAATTTATCTTCCGAGCAGGAACCCCTCCCCTATTACCCTGATATTTCCCTGAGGGGGGAAGAATATTGGAACAAGGAGCTCATGCAACTGACCGGCCATCTGCCTTATTGCCTGAGAACAGATCTACATTCAAATTTGAAATAAAGGAGTACATAAAATAAACATGAGCGGCGATACCATACAGATAGCACTGTTTGATCTGGCAGCTTCCAGCTCCTCTCGAACCGACATTGTTCAGCGGGACCGGTATGCGCCCTTACGTAACACAGCGCCGCCAGATGACTGCAATTAGGGAACATCTGCTGCGGACTGATTGAACGTGCAGCTTCATAGATTTCGAGTCCGAGCTCTGAGGAAGTCTGAGGAGTTTCAGGAACACGCGCTCGTTGTCGGATTTGAACCGCGGCAATTTGCAAAGCGGCCTTTTCGAGGGCGAGGTGAAGAAAACAATGCGAGGGTCATCAAGTTCAACACCGAGATGTAGTGCGCAGACAGAGTAAAGTACGGGTACGGGTGTGTCGATGGCCGCAACAATTTTTTGGACTTACGGTTTCCTCACCCTGAAGTCAATTGTTTTTTTGATTGGATGCCTGAGGTCTGAGGTCATCACAAGCTTCCGATATTTTCACGCTACATCATGAAATATGTCAGTAAATACCCAACTTGGGAATTTTAAAGTGTTCAAAGACAAAGACAGGGGCTCATCTACTCACTCACTAGTCCGTCTTTACGTGCCAACTTTACTTACAAGCCATTCAAACTCTGACTCGACAACGTGTAGATTGATCAATTTATAGTCGAGTGTGTAAAGTATCATGTGGAAGGAAGGTGAGTGGAGGCGGCGTGGGAGACATGCGGCCGCTTTTGACTTCTGGTGATTGCATTTACGCCTCGAAAATCATCCAAGTGGGTGATGTTTACATCCGGGTAAGCCAACAAAAAACCCTTCTGCACATGATATGGCCAAAAAATAGCATGAGAACACACCAGTTTTGAAGGATTTTTTTATGCACTTTAAGCTTCTATAGTAGCATTTAGTCTGTAAAAGCTATTTGACAGATGCTCAGATGGCCCCAGGAATGCCCTCCTTTCCACATCGGATTAGAGGGGAGTGCTGTGTCCGACATTCACAACCACTTTATGGGGTGACTGTGCGGAGCTGAGATAGGAACGTCTCAACAGTATGAAGGTCTTACCATAAAAAAAGGCTACCCCTCTTTATTAAGCCCGGCTTTCCACTGCATCTTTGTTTGCTAATGTCACGATGTGAACCTTGCTTTGGAGGTTGGCCAGGCTTGCACGTGTCACAAGGCAAGGGCAGGGCTGATGGCAAGGACTCTCCGTGATGACTTAAGACCGGTGCGAGGAGGGGGGCTACTCATCCTTTTCCCTCGGGAGACAGGAACACAGAGGGAGTTCATTCAATTAGTCAGATACTGCCACAACAAAAAAGCCCAACCTGCTCCCCGCTGCACCTCCAGCCCAGGCCAGAGACGGCTAATCAAATCAAGAAGCAGACAAAGAGCGGACGCACTCAGCTGGTTGACAGACAGGAAGACGGGGTGCCATATTTGGAGCGCCAATCATTAAAGTGGGTCTGGATTGTGTTTCGTCAGTGTTTTAGGGGACAGGATCTTTAAATGAGCGGCCCAGAAACGAACTGCGAGGCAGATGGAGAACGAGCAGAGCACACCACAGCCAGAAGACATGAAACTGCTTTGAGCACGTTGCACAAGTCAGTTGCCGACATCCAACAAAATAGGATATGTTTGACGAGAGGTTCTGACAATTTCCTGCTGTGTTCGTGTCAACAAAATCGAATACTTCTGGCGAGATGTTCAGACGATATACAGCTGTGCTAGTGGCAATAAAAAAGAGGTATTTTTTACAAGACATTCAGACAATTTGCAGCTGCGGTAGTGGCAACAGAACAGGATATTTTTGATGAGATGTCAGCACAATTTGCAGCCAAGTTTGCGGAGACAGAACCAGGTAAGCCAAAACATGATCCTTTCCTTAACCAAGCTGTTTTTGTGCTTAAACCTTCAGCTCAGGGTGGCCACAGCATCAAACTGAACCTAAACAAATGTAAAGCTTTAACAACATCCGCGGAGGGGAACGTCACCAACATTTATTCTGTTAACCGTATGCCGCTCCCGGTCATCCACCAGATGATGTAAGGCTGACATTTTGACTCTTCTCATCTTCAAACATGACAGTAACGTGATCAGTGTGGTGTCTGATCCAGGGGATTGTGGATTTGTGGTCTGTGGCCTTTTTTTTTTTTTTTTTTTTTTTGAAGATAATGGTCTCTGGGTACCTTTGTTGTTCACAGGTCTCTTTTCTGATGTCACTTCAAAGATCCAGGCCAGAGGGGGTTTAGCCTGGCTTGACCAGCCACACTTCCGCGCCCCTTTTCATGTATGGCACTCCATTTCTCTCTCTCTCTCTCTCTGACAAGCAGTAGGAACAGAGTGTGGGCCCCCCGAGCACTAATTACAGGTCACCATGTCAACTAAGAGGGGCTCTCCCCGCTTTTTAAACCTGTGGCTGACATCATGAAGGGGGTGGAAGGCACGAAAAACGGGAGCGCACGTGAAATTTATCTTAATAAAAATGGAGATGAAGCATGTGTGCATTTATTAGCGTGGCACAGCTGTTGTCCACTCCAAGAATGGAAGTGCTCCAATATCAGAGCATCCTCTTGACCTCTGACTCCCCTGGTGTCATTCATATTCCCCCCTAAAAACTCTTTGGCTCTGATTTTAATTAGAAGTCTACGAAATATCTCCTTTCTCCTATTTCTTTTCATTACTTCTATAGCTTATTTGCACTATTTGTGCTGTCAACAAGCACATTAAACAGCTGACTTGTATACAGATTTACGATGTATACTCTGATGTTGTCCTTTCCCTTCACTGTTCAGGTTTTTTGTTGTTGTCCTTGTTTCTGTGAGGGACACTGGCAGCAAGTAAATTGGTCAAATTCCTTGTATCTGTGCACATACTTGGCCAATAACGCTGATTCGTATATTGAATCAGAATCAGAATCAGAATTAGATTTATTGCCAGGTAGGTTTTTACACAGACGAGGAATTTGTCTCGGTGCAATGGTGCTTAAAATAAAATATACAATCACCGAAAAAATAAAAAGATAAATATATAAATCACACAAAAATATACAAGTCACATAAAAAACACACAAGAATAAAGTACTTTTTAAAAAATATATATATATATAGATACATAAAGATAAGAAAAGATAGGAATGTTGTAATAAACAAATCTATAATAATAA
>OMLP01006398.1:3966-17957 GCA_900302685.1 Spondyliosoma cantharus | reverse complement strand
CCTTGCTTGGAGCCACATGGAAGCCAGGTGTTGTGAATGTAGAATTTTTTTCTTCGCAAAGGTAACCAAGCCTTGAGCTGCTTGTTCACACTTTTGTTACTGATGACAAAGCAAGCATTGAAGAAAAGTCACATAACAATTGCGATTAATTGATAGTAATTAACTTGGCTTTAACTTTGTTAAATTTGTGGTTACATCAGATTACCGTGGTACTAACACGGCAGCAGAGACATAATGTTGGTAACAGCTATCGTTGCAACGGTATAACATTTTCCTGGTACGATAACCATCTAACAAACACTACCGTTCTATCAGGGTACACCGTACTACCCAATTATTATTAACAGTTACAATGACCCTTAAAGGAATGAAAACTTAAGTGACTTTTTTATAATTTCACAAAATGTTATGTCCTGACAGACATGAAACTTAGGTTGATAACTGTCAATTATTATTACATACCCCCAAGGATGACTGAAATTCAATGCCTGATGTCTTTCCAGTGAATTCAGATAGTGTATAATAAATATTCCAGCAGCATTTACTATACGAGTTAGCCCGAGGCCACCCACCATCTAATTCCTCCACTTCTCTTTGTGAATTATATAACGGCTAACAATACCATGCTGTGTACTGGCCTGACCTTCAGCGGTTAATGAGCGTGACATTTGATGAAGGGTGACATCCAGGCATTCACTTGTTAGATGTTTTGTACGTGTAAACATGATTTATATATAGCATGAACGAATGTTATATTTAGAGGGTCGGTCTGTGTTGGGGATGATTACTGTTCTTCACATCTTACATTTCATCAAGTTGTGATAAGTCGTAAAAATGTGGTTCAGGTTCTCAGTCTTTTAGTCCGACTCTGAGCCAGAAACAGATTGTTTATCCTCTCTGCGTGCTCAGTGGAAGAAGACACACAAATATCTGCCGATGATCTTATGGGAAAGGGATCATGAGGGTCTTACAACTGTGCAGTGTGTGTGTCCCCCTGCCCCTGAGATTAGGCTTAAAGGCTAAAAACACACATATAGTGAGAGCATCCAGGTATTTATGGGGGAGCAACGAAACACGCCTCCAGGCTCTATTAATACCAGCAAGAGTCACAGTTATTTGTTTACACCGCCCATAAGCTACTGACAGCAGAGAAAGTCAAATATGTACTTTATGTATTTAAGGCGACACTATCAGAGTTAGAATAGCTTTATTTGCCAAGTATAACACACATAACAGCATGTTTCCTGTCCATAATGACGGCCACTTCCCGACATCATGACAAGCCAGCCTGCATCCAGAATAGATGTTTAGACGATCCAGAATGTGTGGTTTGGGTGGTCAAGCATGTCGGCCACTAGCGTGCTTTTTCCTGTTTATTTTTTGACACTCGGCTCCTCCTCTTAGCATATCACTAGGGTTAAACAGAGTCGAGGAGGGAAGTCTCACTGCGAAGGCAAATGCCACCTTGTGACCGATGTGATTTAGAGCTGCTCGTCAGCTCGGCAGCATTTCTCATCAGCTGAATAAACACATCTCTTGGCAGGGAACTGAGGGAAATAAATGACCAGTTCCCACTCGGATCCAGTCGTTGGCACCATTTATGAAAGTCGTGCCCTTTGAAAGGGAGGCCTTTAAATATTTCAGCGAGGGCAGATTGGGTCAGTAAAGTACAGCCCATGAAACAGGCTTCCTCTCAAATGACTGGTTACTCAAAATTAGAATTTGTTTTGTCTTTTTGTTGCTTTCCCTCAGCCCATTGTAAAATCGCATTCCCACATGGTTATATTTGTCATATTCTTCATCTATTTCTGTCCCATGGACGTTTTAAATCCTTACAGAATGTTTAAGGGAATATTCAGAAAGGTACAGACACCATCTTTTCTTCTTCTATCGGCCGATAGCGAGTAACAGCTCTATACATTTACTGTGACATAAGACCAAAGAAAGCAGCCAATGTTTAACTCAGAGATCCTTAAACTAAGTAATTTGGGGCATTTTTGACAATTATATAGATGAATAAAGTAGTTCAAGATTATAACTCATCAGTTAAGACTATCTGAATTCTGCAATGTGTCCTCTGTCAAAGATGGTGTAATCAAGGTTTGATCACTTTGAGATATTTTTACGTGATGAAAAATTCTTTCTATCGCTGGAGCAGAATATGAAACAGATAACAACACAAACTACATAAACGACAACAAAGTAACTGTGGTGGCACTAAAGAAAAGTTAGTTAAACACGCCAGACGCTCCACATCAGGGTTTACAGCGCAGGTTTCAGGATGCTGTCAGACGCTGGAGTTTCTCTGCACATGTAGATGTTGCTGCTCGTTGTGTGTATCAGGAATCAAAGGCCGCCATTGTTGGAATGAGAAGCAGATGTTAGCGAGGAATTCTCCTGACTGCAGCAGTTTTTTTCTTTTTTCATGCCTAAGCTTCGAGCCTCTCTCCATCTCCCTCCCTCCCGCTCCCTCTCTCTCTGCTGTGTATATCCACCCTCGTCTTTTCCTCTCTTTTTTTTAAGTTTGACACGTACTGTACCTGAAGCTATTCTTAAATCAGCGCGGTGACGGCCTCCTTCAGTTGGCCTGTTCCTTCTCCACAAAGCAAAGGGGAAATTTTTTCCTTTGGCGCCACTGTCCAACAGTTGGACATAGAGACTCTCCACCCCTCCGATGTCAATGGAGGAGGGAAAGAATGAGAAAGAGAGAGGTGTAGTTGTGACAGAGGCCCTTTCTCTGCATCGCAGCGTGGGATTTGGTGTCATGCCTGACTCTGAGGTTTGCCACGTTGACAGAATCCCTGTTTGAGGCTGAAAGGCAGGAGGAAGCTCCGACGGCTGCTCTTTGTGCTGCTTTAGATTGGACTTCAGTGTTGCATCACACTACGCACGGCAGTGAAAGGGGGATGGAAAGCAGCAGTAATTTCATTAACCAGCACTCTCTTCCCTCACGCAGAACTCCCAGTACGCAGTCTGTAAGAGAATACACCCTCTCATTTCACAGCGGACATCCCCTCTGTGGTGATGTCTCATGTGTAGACCAGACATGACACAATAGACCTTAAAACCCATCAATAATGACTATACTCAGTTATGGCTAACCACCTGTCTCTACAAGAGTCCAACACAGGCATCCGCTTTCATCGTTAGCATTCAGCAATGTAATAAACAAGCAGTAACTAGGATTGTTGAAGTCAGGAATCATATTTCTGAGCAGAAAATGCACGATGATGTGACTTCAGCAGAGGCCACTGCAAGGGGCCATTAACTTTCCTACAGGGAGATGAAACTGGATGTGTGAATGTTTCCACCTTGCACGCAAATGTCAAACCCCGGAAGGAAAAAAACTACAGGGAGAAAAAGTTCTTAAAATTTTAGGTTTTAGATGGCATAAAAGAGCATTTCTCACACAGTCAAACTAAGTTGTCTAAAAAAAAATTAAAAATAAGAAAACAACTGCTTACTAAGGAAATGACAACGGCTCTTTGTCATAGACCTCTTACAGTTGGTAAGCAACAACATTGTGTAGCACAGCCGTCTAGTACAAAGTAAGAGTGACACAATTTTGTTAACGAAAAATCACAGTTTAGTTTTTTTGTCAGACTTAAAAGTGAGGCTGGTGTGTTCATATACTCTGGAGACCATTTTTGACTTCTGAGCTTGAGGAATGTGATTGTTCAGCATGTTTCCAATTACATTTTTATGGTGTAGTCTATATTGAAGGAGTAGTCTGACATTTTGGGAAACACACCTATTGGCTTTTCTAGTCAAGAGTTAAACAAGAAGATTAATGTCATGTTTTTAAGCTTAAACCATAAGTAGCCTAGCTTTGCACAAAGGCTGGAAACAGGGGGAAACAAGGTTTTATTTCATCAAAAACCAAAGATTTAAAAAGAGCCCACTTGTGGTTGTAATGTGGGCTCATGTCCAGGACTATTTCTGAGTAGAAAAACTATTTCCAGACTGATGCCATAGGCTGGAAATAGTCAGAATTGGAGACAAAGCAAACCTTCCCTCAGTCTCCTCATATAGAAGGTGAAGCAAAGGAATGTAAACACAATTATCATGGAGAATATAATGTAGAATTAAAGCATTACACAGCCTGATCACATACAATGCAGACAACCCACACACAGGGTATATGCGTTGGGCCTGCTGTTAAATCCGGCTTCAGTTGGTCGCAGTTTCCGGTTCTATTTTTATTTTTCCTGTGTCTGGCACCTGAGCAATCTGGCCCACCAAACAATTACAGACACAGTGTTTTCTGCAAATGTTATATCTGTCCCAGCCTGCTGGCATCACTCTCGATCTCTGCAGGGGAAGCGAGTGACGGGGGGAAGTGATCCGGTTAGATGGATCTCACTTCTAATTACCCCCGCTGCCATCACACAGCTCAGCTGTTCTGTAGTAGCACCTGACATATGGTCATAGCAAGAGAGCGGGAACATACCCATTGTGTGTGAGTGAGTGAGTGAGTGTGGATGACAGTGTTTGTGGAACCATCTAGCGTACTTGTGTCTTTATTTTTGGCTGCACACTGTGTTCATGTGTGTTTGTTTGTTTGTGTGGCGCAGTGGTGATGTGTGTAGTGAAGGTCAGCGGCAGCAGGGGAAGTCATCCCAGTTATGGCTCATCAGCAGAGTTTGCTGAGTGGCCGGTTGCCCGCCACGCTGCACATCCAATGAGCAGCTCTAATGAGAACTGATGCTGTATGTCAACAGTGCGTGTATTTATTGCTGCTCTGCTCACAATGCTCCCTGTCCCTGCTGCAACAAAGGGACGGTATATGTCGACAGCAGGCGTATTGAAGTAGTACTCAGCTCTTTGTGACTTTGCAGCACAGGTCCAAGCCTCCAGTTAAAGGTGTTGTTTATTGGCATCAGTCCAGTCAGTAATACTGGCGTTGTGTCCACCGCTGCTTGCTTTGTTGAAGTTACAATTTAGTGATTTGAAGGCAGGTTTGTGACTTGTGACAACCTTAACACACCTTAACTCAGTCATAGTGTCTTAACCTTAACACACCTTAACTCAGTCATAGTGTCTTTTTAAATGCTAATTGTTTGCACTCTGTAATGTGATCCTTTCAGTATCTGCTTTTAGTGACAACAAGGCTCCAAGGTGAGTGACTCTCAACAGGAAGAGGTGATAATCTGGATTGATTGTTCTTTAACATTCTTTTGTCTGGTCTGAGACTTTTCACACCCTCTGAAGGTCTCACACGTCCTCCGGCACAGCTCATGCTGTGAGCTACTCGCTGCTCAGAGAACTGTTAATGTTCGAGACGTGTGCTCTCGCTAGCGCATGTTTGAGAGGGGTATATAGCTGGCAGAGAACAAGGGAACACATTGTTCAAGAAGAAGTGTGAATATGGAGCAGGCTTGCAGGTGCAGGATAAAGTGCAAACTCCCAAACACATTGTCAAAACACTTTGTCGCTTCCCTTTAATAATACACTTTGCATCTCCTCCAGAAGCGTTACCACTGCAAAGGACAGAGCAGCACTTGTTTAGGACGTTTTAAGTGCTTGTATTTACAGTTTAACTCTTGCATGTGGCTTCTAGCAATTCAACCAATCCAAACAGTCGACATCATGTCAACAAAACCGAACGCGTTGACGAAACCGATGCCAGGAAAAAGTCAAGCAACCCAATCGACATCTGAACCCTCATGAGTTTAACCTCCTCAACAGCTGCTCTTGTCAAGCGTGGTAATGCGTAGTTTTCTGCTGCAGTTTTAATAAAAATGCTGTCAGGTTAATGTTTAGTGCTGGTTCTGTTGTGTTTTAAGTGAGAAATCAGTCGGTTTTGGGTATGAGTCACTCCGTCGCTGTGTTTCCTTCTCGCCATCATTACATCTCATCAGTTCCTCCCCAGACAGATGTTCACATGTTCCTCAGGAGTCACTAACATTCCCCTAGAATGATGTCACATGCTCAGGGACACAGACAGGAATGCTGCCCTCCCTTTTTTTCTCGATCTGTTATTTCTCTTATCCTTTCAGATTCTTTTTGTGTGAAGTTATTCTCCAGATTTGTATTTTTTATTTTTTTTTTATCATTTTCATGTCAACCACATAGCCATTCCTCAAACTCAAGAAACAGAAGTTGCTGCTCTAACAGCCGATCCTTTTTCTTCTCGGTTGTCTCCACAGTGCAGACTGCAGCTCGTGCCCCCATGCTCTGCCTTGTGAGTGCTGTTTGGCCTGCTGAGCCCGTAGGTGCTGGTTTGTCTGGACTGGGCTGCAGCTGAAGCAGGGTTCCAGGGACTGGTTCTGGTGGTGTCGGTGCCTGCGGTGGTGGAGGCGGGTCGTCAGAGGGCCCAGAGCCCTGGTAGCAGGCGGAAGGGCCTGTCCTGTGCCAGCCACTCGAAGATGAACAAACTGAACTTCCACAACAACAAAACCATGCAGGACCGCCGCTGCGTCTGTGTCTTTTTGCCCAATGATGACACGCTCAATGTCATAGTCAATGTGAGTACAGAAATAAACTTTTTCTCAACCTATAATAGAAAAAATGCGCAAGTTATCATTGAGGGTGCATCTTTTTTCATTATAACAACAGGAAATTTTACTTCTCAGGTAAACTTTATGTCCTAATATGATTCACAGTTAAAGGAAGACTTCAACACTTTAGCAAATGCGCTTATTTGGTTTGAGACTTAGAGCCGGTTAGCTCATCTGAGCACAAAGACTGGAGTCTGGCCCTGCCGCCACAAACCAGATCAAAATCTCTTAAGACATGCACAACAAGACACGGAAAGCTGCACTACCTGCTTATAGTAGACATTAGCAGTGTGTGATTATTTTTTATGTGTTGCTTATAAAATGGTTAAAAGATCATCCTAAGGCTAAAAGTGAGCCTCCTCCTCTTCTACTCCTCCTCAGGTGAAGACTCTGTGCCAGGAACTGTTGGCCCAGGTGTGTGACCTCCTGAGACTGAAGGACTGTCACCTGTTTGGACTCAGCGTTATTCAAAGTAAGACCTTTCATTTCACAGATAATGCCTACCTCTGTTGAGCGGTTCATTCTGTTTTGTTTTGCAGTGTGCCGTAAACAGTTTATCCGTCTATTAACTTGTTTTCCCGTCAGCTGAACAGAACGGCCTTTGTTTTCTATTACTGTCCTCCAAATCTCCATTTCTGACCTCGTTCTGGGTGACGACTCATCTTTGTGGACAGCAGCCTCGTTTCTATTTAGAATATTTGAAATGCATGGTCAGATCATGCACATTGTGGAGTGAGTGCAGTCACATGTACAGAGTACCAGAGCCTCTTAAAAATAGTGTAACCAGGCAGTTAGTTTCCTCAAAACAAATACGAGGCTGGGACACAGGAATGTGCCCGAAACGCAGCATCTCTCACCTACATGTCATGGCGGTCTTCCAGGAACCAGGGCCTCTGCTTCCTGAGTGGCTCCCATTGTGCAGCCAGCCTAAAGTTGTTTTTATGGTGACGGCACTGTGTACGCCTGGAATGAGTCACAGTGGCTGTGCTGTGGCGAGGCAGACAGCGGGCGACAGTTGTAGGCAACTGCAAAGGGAGAGTAAAATTGCAAAGGCAGTGTTTTCAGACAGCTGGCCTCCAGATGAGCCAATGGCGGCCCAGCAGGTCAGTTGAGCAGGAGCCAATGGGTCTGATTGTGGGACATTCCTGAAGCACTTGTCTGAACAGCGTGAAATCCCCAAGGCAAACAGAGGCCACCCACTCCCTGTGTGTCACCCACTGTCCCCCTGACCGGCCGAGCTGCCACATCGGACATGAGCTCGAATACGTCCTTGTTTGCTCTCAGTTTAGAGGTTTTACTTCAGATGACAAAAAACATTATTTCCAACATTGATGAGTGCAAGAAAAGATGAGGTTGATGCTGTCTTAAATGAGCTGGAAAGAATCTTTGATTAGTTTGTCAACTGAAATCTGAAAATCAATTAATCCTAGTATTTAAAGTATTTCTGCAAAATGGATGATGTTTCACTGGCTCGAGCCTCTCAAGCATAACAAATTGCTGGGGTTTTTTTTATTCCTCTATGACAGTAATTTTAATATCTCTAGGTTTTGCTCTGTTGATCAGACAGAATAACACATTTCAAGACCTCATCTTGGACTCTTGAACTTTTGTCGAACTCTTTTCTACACTTTTTTAAACCAACGGATTTGTCGATTAAGATAAGAATCAGGATATTATCTAACGGTGAAACTTAAGTTGCAGCGGTAAAGCTGTGTAGGATTGATTTGTTCAGCTTTGTTCCTCTGTGACTCCACTTTTCATCGACATCTCATGAAATCGCTTCACATTTTCACACACTTCGTTCTGCATACGTAAAGGCACGATCTGATGTCGCTGTGTTAGAGTTGTTACTGGAAACTCATAATTACTTTTGCTCCACCATTGAAACAGACCAATTACATATTATTATTGTCATAGCTTTGAAACTGTGAAAGGGTACTTTTTCATCCTGAACCATCTTTTTCAGTTGCCTAAACCACACAGCAACAGAAAAAGTTAGTGTAAACAGTTTAACAATATCTGCTTAACTCACCCAGCCACCAGGAGTTGATCCAGATCTGGACTTTGTCACTTTTGTTGAAATTATGGTTACGAAACACCATCAATAATGATGTTCCAGGAACAACACCAACATGGCGATATCAGACACATACACTCAGCATTTACATAATCAACTGTTTCAGAGTCAGCTGTTTTTTTTTTGTGTCTTCATCCGCAGTAATTGATGTAATATTCTCCTAACGCAACACAGACCTTCCTCGCATTTTGAAACACATATATCAACCCTGATCTGTTTACTATTCTGGCGACGTAGAACCACAAATAGTTCTCAACTTTTCACAATGAGGTCTGTGGATCAGCCCGAGCAGCAGGGATATTGTTTCTGGAATCAGACTTGGCCATGAAATATTACACATGAAGAGCATGTGTAATATTTGGGTTCTTTGAGCACCACAAACCAAATATCATTGACCTTAATTGTATCTGGATGGCGGCAGAAGTCTCTGCGGTTGAGATCTCAAAATGTACCCAAATAAAACCAAAATCTTTATAGAAGGATGCAGTTCTGGCTTGTGATAGTATCTTTTTAAATTGACATGGGAAAACAAGGCGCTAACCTGCAGCACAATATTTAGGACATCACATTACAATCATACTACTAAGAATTTAAGCATTAGTCATAAAACTTGTCATCAAATTTGACAGGAAATATGTGTTGATGTTCTGCCAGTCAGGCTCTGCTCCTGCTCTTCATAGACTTTTGCTTTTCCACGAGTTTTCATTGTGTAGAAACTCAGAGTTGTCAGCTCAGCGGGCCCGCAGCTCAGGAAAAGTCGTCACTTCAGGAGCAGATTAAGACATGACAGAGCGAGGTGAAGAAATGAGCAGGAGCACCAGAGGCTTTGAGTACAAAGAGAAGTGAAGAGGCTGTCTGATGTGATGCCTCTGAGGCAGTCTTTGAACAGAGTGCATTCAGGGAGGATTTCTCAGTGCCTACACAAACATAAAGTCACCTACAGTATACATACACATGTACGCACACACACACTGATGACGCAGAGAGTGTCTAAGCTAAATCTGTTCCTCTCCTCCTCTGACAGATAATGAACACATCTATATGGAGCTGGATCAGAAGCTCTCCAAATACTGCCCCAAAGAATGGAAGAGAGAAGCCAGCAAGGTAAGAAATGATGTTCTGGATTATTGACTTTGGATCAGACGAATCCCCATTTCAAAGGCAAGATGCAGTTTGTAAAAATCAGTCAAAAATCTGGATTTATTAGAGCCTCTACCGGGGATTCATAAGATGTATCTACATCAAATTCATTGTCAAGATCGCTTTTCTCCCCACAGGAAGTGGAAATATAAACTGTCCCCTAAAAAGCCTTTTCTCTAAGTTTGACCAATACAGTGAATTGTGGGTGCGCATGAAACTGCAGAATATGACTCCAAGGTTTTGGAAAAGTGTGCTTATTCACAAGAGGGGCGACAGACGAGCGCTGGTTACCAGACTGAGCTGGTGAGCACAGGTTGGAGTCTCTCTTCAGACTTGAGAGAACCGAACCTGGATAAACTCCAGGAAGTCACCATGACATTTTTTCGCAGTCTGTAACTCCCCCTAAAGCCACAAATTGTTGTTTGTACACTTTTGTTTGTGTATGGGTTAGAGAAATAATATGTTAACCAGCCAGCTCGAGAGGTGTTGAAACGCCTTTGTTTCAACATTTGAAAAATGTTTTCATGGGAGTCATAGCCATTTATATTTATGTGTTGGGGCTGTCGTTTTGTTTACATTTAATTGCAGATTGTACCTTTAATAGCAGATACAAATCAAGGAAACTGAACCCACCAACATGAGACCTTTAAACTCCTTTTAACTTGGGTATTCTTGGATATGAACTGATGCCAGATCAGCCCAGTTGGCAAACATGTTTGCTCATATCACGTTATCGCAACTGAGAAATGTAGTTTTTGTTTTTAACAGCTTAAGACACAGTTATATGGTTCTCAGCTGCACAGTGAAGGCTTATAAGTAGCCTAAAGTGGTTGAACAATTCTCTAAATCCAAGGTTCAGTTCAGACCTTGATTTTTATACCACGGTTTGGTTCATGCCTCTTTTTTTGTGAGCAGTTTTTTGTCCATTTTTGGGACGGCACTTACATTAAAGAGTGATAAGTTAGTTATCACAAAAAGTGACGCAGTGTCGGCAGCAGGTTGGATGGGATTACACGGCTGCGACCCATGACCATTCTAATGAACTATTACTTGTGTAGTCTGATGGAAGTATTACAATCATGCTGTTTCAGAAAATAAACAAGATTTCCACTCGTGTTATTTTCCAGGGCATCGACCAGTTCGGGCCTCCGATGATCATTCACTTCAGGGCTCAGTATTACGTTGAGAACGGGAGATTGATCAGGCAAGTAAAGCTCCTCAGCTGCCTGCACACGGTTTATAGCCTCACTGAACATTAAATCGCTGTACAACCTGCCCTTCCATCACTCACTTAACCTTTAATCTGATTAATGTTGCTTTCCATGTGCCCTGCAGTGACCGGGCAGCCAGGTACTATTACTACTGGCACTTGAGGAAACAGGTGCTGCTCTCTCAGTGTATCCAACGGGAGGAGGCCTACTTCCTCCTGGCAGCCTTCGCCCTGCAGGCTGACCTCGGCAACTTCAAACGTAACAAGCACTTTGGGAAGTACTTTGAACCAGAAGCCTACTTTCCCCCGTGGGTGAGTATGTCCAACGAGCACCGTATGTGGGCTGAACCCTCACATGTTGAATTTATCAGCGAAGAAAAGATGATTCAAGATGACTGACCATCATTCCTTTACCTCCCTGTTCACACCACAGCCCACCTGGCTCTTTGCTGTCCTCCTGCACCCCATCACATCCTGTATTAATGTCAAGGCTAGTGTGGCTAATGTAAAGCTTATTGCTTTCAGGATTTTATTGTGGAGGAGTTGTTTTCTTTTTGTATTTCATCATACACTCCAATTTGTTTAGTATTAGAGATGAAACTAACAGTTATTTTCCTCATGGAAAGACCTGCTGGTTACTTCTTGATTAATCAATGAGTTGTTTTGTCTGTAAGACTCACAAATATCAAGTATCTTCAATCCTCAATGATTTGAGCTGTATTTGAGAATAATGCTTATTTAAATATTAGTGTGACTTGGAGGTGCCATGGAACGAAAAGCTTATAACTCAGTAACTGTTATAGTCCAAATTCCCTTCTGGTGTGAGGCGGCGGCGTACACAAGAAGCTTCAAAGTAATGTTAAATGCGACTAACACGGTTAACACATTGCCGTATTAGACTGGTAAATCCTTCTGCAGTAAGTCTATCTGATGTCTCCGTGAGTTAAAGTGAACGTTCTTGGAAAACATCAATGACTTAAACGGGTCTCTGCTTAAACAGACCCAAAATAAAATGCTGTGTCACTGACTGAGGAATTGAAACATACAGTGAAGGTGTGTGTGTGTGTGTGTGTGAGGCCGTCCGGCTATGTTCAGTGTCCTGGCCTGCACTGTGAATACAATGCGTGGGTCTATAGCCACCTTCCATTAATCACGCCGGACAAACACGTAGCGACAGCTCCACATCTGAGCATGTGGGATAAAGAGAACTGGGGCACAAAGTTTATTTTCGTCCCTGGAAGTGGCACACGCACTGTTGTTCTTTTTAAATCTTGAGAAATGCTCCGGCTGACACGGCTATTCCCCCACCACCACCACCACCACCACCACCCTCTACCTCTCCGGCTGTGACAGCCACGCCCGTCTGATTGCCCTTCACTTCCTGTAATTAGCCTCCTGTCTGCTTATCGCCACTTGAAACCAGCAGCGACAGGAAATTGTTTGATGATGAGCGCTACCCTACAGTAAACCTCCCACAGATTTAGCTGCTCAGAAAGCTTACTTACAAAACCTTCAGAAGCCACATGCGCAGCTTAATGAGTGCGTTTCCTGTTTGTGCCTCTGGCTCCTGTTCAGTCTCTCCAGGTTGACATCTGTCTGCCCTGCAGCAGGGAGCTTCATTACCCTCATTGGCATCCTGTGCTGCCAATCTGCTGTAATATGTCAGTACAACTTCAGGGCAGCCAGGCCTGACATTTCCCGCTTTCTCTCCCGGCACAGGTGATAGCCAAGCGTGGCCGTGAGTACATCCTGAGGCATATCCCGAACATGCATAAAGACCAGTTTGCTCTCACAGCTTCAGAGGCGCACCTCAAATACATTAAGGAGTGTGCTCAGCTCGATGACGTCACCGTCCACTACTACAGACTCTACAAGGTGAGAGATGGGACACAGTGTCAGTCCAAGATGTTGAATCTCTACATGCAGGTTTCATTTATTACTACGTATGTTAAAGGGTTGCCCTGCACCGAGTCACTTAACTGGACATACCTGCTGTATTGGATTGGTGCATTTTAGACTAGAACTGCTACTTACACTACCTAATATTTTGCTTTCTTGGATGTTTAATGTATTACTGTGACAATAGTCAATGTTTCAGTTTCAGTTCTGATACAGTTGTACCGGTACTGGCATAGAAATTTTGTTGCATCGCCAGTTTTTACTTTGTCTAAGGGATGATTTCATCCAGCTCACTGGATTTCTGCTGGATCTTTACCCAATAAATATTTGATCTCTTTCTATTTCTTTCTACAGGACAAGAAGGAAGTAGAAGCTTCTCTTACATTGGGACTGACTTTACGTGGCATTCAAATATTTCAGGTATAACACGTTTCTCAAGACTTTCACTGTTTTGCTGTTTGTTTCCATTTTGCGCATTCCTGATTTCTGAAAAGACGAGCACTGCACTGTTTTATAAAAGTAGCATCTGTATTGTATTGAGTCCTAGAAATCTGCCAGTGTGGTCGATCGTTTCATTCTCTGCTGAAGCCTCTGAGTTTGTCTGTTTTATATCACTGAAATTGAATAACTTCATGTATCTAACGTTTGTGTTTTGAAGGTAGTCTCTGACTATTTGCTAACATAATATAGTATAAAAATAAATAATGAACAACAACAGACATACACCGGGTCCTGAGGGATTCAGTTCAACATTGCACATACATTGGTTGAAAGATTGCGACACTCACTTTTGCAGCCTGTTGCAGCAGTGTGGTCATTGTTGAGTTGAAAAGTAAAACTGTACCTGTAACTCTTTCCCTCGTGTGTCTGTGTTGCAGAACGTCGGGTCTGTGAGGCAACTGTTGTACGACTTCCCCTGGACCAACGTGGGAAAGCTGGTGTTTGTGGTGAGTCAGATGCACCATCACACCTTTTTTCCAACACCCAGAGAAACATTTTACACCTGTAGCGTATTTTTATTTTGGCTTGTTTTTTTGTTTTTTTTGTTACACTTACTTCAGCGATGACGAAACCCAAACATCTCCTGGCTTATGGGGATGTTTGTGATGTTTGTGTGCTCAGCGTTGTGGAAATTTTTACGCAGGGTTTTTTTTTTTTTTTTTCA